>VKOC01027426.1:0-13016 GCA_009364415.1 Spea multiplicata
TACCTGCACTACAGCTCTCTCGATGCTGCTCACAGATTTCAGCAGGCGGCGCGGCCTCCCTCTGCGTTCACTTGTACTGCACAGAGGAGGCAGGACTGGAGCAGAGTCATGTGATGTCACGTACATTCACGTGACTCTGCTGGGTTCCGCTTCCTTTGTGCAGTACAAAAGACCCTCCCACAGGTAAGCAGCAGGGCTCTTGTGATCCCTGACTGCCGATCTCACGTGGGCCGCACCTCGAGGTCCCGCGGGTCGCATGTTGGACGCCCTGCTATATGCCTTTCAACTATGACAGCAACAAGCAACTTAAAAAAAACACTCAGTGCTGCTAAAGTGCCTCGATACAGAGGCATTCAACAACATATAGTCAGGGGCCCCAGTTGATCGCTCCTAGTAGCATTTAAAAACTCCACCTGTTAGAGACATGCTGCCTGTAACAAGATGACAGCGCCGATTCAGAAGGGCTATCCAAGTTGACTACAAGTACTGCAGCCAACCATCCAGATCAATGAAGCCCAGCTCACTAATCACTGTGTAATCAGTAAAACTTTTTTTAATAAAAATGTAAAAAACTGTTAAAAAATAAAAAAGACCCTACTGATGTCACCATCCAAGTTCAAAGAAAATATGTCCAAAAAAGGTAAGAAAAAAAAGAATTAATTTATATGAGCAAGTGCTAAAATTGGTGCAGTTTCTTCCCAAAAATCCTGGTTAACATACCAGCATTTACCCTTTAAAATACCCTGAGGTGTCTAGTTTTCAAAAATATATGGTTTGATGGAGTAAACTGAACTGATCGGCTTCAAAGATGTCCCAAACAGGACATGGACAAATGCTGAGCAGATGTCAAAATTCCAAAACAAAAATGCACACCTCCCAAAATGTGTCCCTTTAGCCCCAAAACAACCTGACAAACCTATGCATTGGATGGTATCAATGTACTCAGGTGATGTTGCTGTACACACTTTGGGGTGTTTGACAAAAGTACAACGCGTGTGGGGGGGAAAACACAAAAAATATTACTAGCACGAAGTTTTCCAATGGCTGATAATTGTCAAATTAGCATTTATCATTGAAAGAGTTAAAAACGAAGATTTGAAATACTCTGGGGTGTCTAGTTAAAAAAAATATATGGTTTGAGTGAACTGACTGGCTTCAGATGTCCCAAATAGGATATGGGACAGAATGACCAGTTTTGTGAAAAATATGGTTTTGAAATAGCAATATGCTACTTGTACTTATTGTCCTATAAGTTGCAAAAACATAGGGTATTCCTAATTTTAAAATCTATATTAGAATCTATATAGCAGTTTTTTTTTCATTAGACTTTGTAGATGAGTAAAATGTTTTTCAAATAAAAGTACAAAATGTTTTTTTTGCCAATTTGACCTCGTATTTTATAATTTCTTTATAGTAAATTAGATGAAGAAAGCCCTTTTGAAGAAAAAATATATAATTTGTGTGGGTATAGTAAATGAGAGTGAAGAAAAATACAGGTAAACATGAGCACCGCAGAAATGTTAAAATAGTCATTTTCACGAAGGGTACTTTTAACTAAGACCACTTGCTATATTATACAGATGTGTGTTCAATTATTTACCTGAAGCCCACATAATGTACTATCATGCTTCCAGTCATCAGCAGAATGCAGTACCAAACCAAACGTCTATTCCTGTTCTTCCTTTGTTGAACAGGGGCACTTTTGGCAGCAAACTGGGACCAGTACTGAGCATTGTCCGCTGAAGCATGCCTAAGTGGACAGGAAGATAATAATAATAGTCAGGTATGATAACAGGAGAGTGGCAGGCATGGTACAATTGTTAATACTGATATAACTGTTAATTAATTGTTTTGGACTTAATTATAGATAAGACTACATTCTTCCCTCTACCCCTATGATTTGCATCCCTAGATGGAATTTCCTAATACCACCAAATCTCTAAGATAAGGTATGAGGAAAGTTAGAAGGAGGGAGAGTTAGGAAAGACCAGGAAATATCAACAAAGAGGGCAGGTGAGGGGAGTAAAAAAAGGAAAGACAAAAAGACAAATTGATATGGGGAGTTAATTGAGAGCCAAAACATTTTTAGTAGACTGTTGCAGGAGTTACAGTGCAGTAGCGGAGTTGGACAGGGCCTGGTGCAGAGCGACCGCACTCGGGTGTTGAGCACCTAGGGTTGTGCAGCCACATTCCAGCACCCTGACATAGCAGCAGATATAGTCCAAAATGAAACGAAGTGATATCCTGCAGGCACCCTGGAACAAGCATGAGACATAGCACTAGACTCATGTGCAAGATGCTGCACGCTGGGAGCATGGAAGCCAAGCAAAGGATATAGCAGAAACATAACAAGCAAGTGCGACAGAGCGAGCAAGATACAGAGCGACCAAGCAAGAAACATAACCAGACAAGACATACATAATACAGGACACCCCGCCGGGGATACGAGACAGGACACCCCGCTGCCAGGGATACAAGACAGGCCCCCCCCCCGCTGCCGGGGACACAGGTTACATCAGACTGACACACATAAATACAGGAACTAGCCTAGGACTGTATGATAACTATTGGAGATTCCGTCACATCTTATGGCCATAGTATGCTTAGCCCACCACTACGCCAAAGTACCCCAATGACAGTGGGTCCTAACGCTAATCCCTGCTGACAGTGGTACGAAACAAACCAAACATGAAACCCAAACACATAACAATAAGAGACATACCTGTAGACTGCAGACTGAGAAAACAGAACACACAGGTGGGGCACACCTTATAAAGGAAACAGAGCTGAAGCAAAGAGCAGAACTAAAAGCAAGGAATGGAAGATCAGAACAGAGCATACGGAAATCCAGGAATGGATTAAAGCAAAACAGAGAAACTGAAGCAAGACAGATATGCAGCTCCGCAGCCTGGGTAGAACGTGACAATTACCAGTATTGTTATTGGATATTTAAAAAAATCTGCAGATGAAAAATATATTTAATTATGAAAAAGAAGAAAATAAAGCCCACTAAGTGTCCCTGATAACAGTTCAGTAGGGGTAAATCCACCATCCATATCTGCAATAGATTTTACAATACTCATTGACTATATTTCAAATTATAAATACATCGGTAAACTTGAGCTATACGGGACTATTAATGAAATTGATTTTTATTGGAGATTTCCCTTATATATATTTTATTATCTATATTAAGGAACTGTTATTTTTATAGATTACCTAGAAGGCTGCTCATTCTCTCTGTAGAAAGAGCTTTTAGTCCCAGTAACCCATTGCTCTCTTCTTATTGCCTCCAAAAGCTGGTCATACTGCCTTCGAGAGCTGTCTTTACTTAGTACTTTATAAGCTTCATTCAGATGAACAAACTGTGAGTGCAGGAGTGGATTTGAAGGATCACTGTCAGGATGCAACTGAAATGAAAAGGTTGTAAACAATAAATATAATGCTATTGGTACTGCAATGTAAAGCACAAGAAATGAGCTGTAGATTAAAGGAATAGGAGAGAAGGTGTGTGGGGATGAATTTAGTGAAAAAAGAACAATTTAAATAAGTGATGGTTACAAATAATATTGACTCTCTGAAAGAAAATGCACCAGGTTATATGATTTTGAGTCATAACTCTACATTACATGCCTTCTTGCCTTCTGATTTCTTACCCACTGTCCAATTTACATTAAAGTATCTTTATCTAAGCTGTAAAGATGGGCAGTGAGGCCCAACTCTTGGCAGCATGTCCATTAAACATCGCAAATGGTTAAAGCAGACCAAAGGGGAAATAATGAGAAGAGCACTGAAAAGATTTGCAAAGAGGTACCTTCTTTGACTGTATAAAGAATGCTTTCTTAATCTCTGTGACTGTTGCCTTTCTTCCAACACCCAACACATCATAATAGTCTTTGGAGTCTGAACTGAAATATAAAAAGACACTTTTATTAAAATATACTTACGATACATAATCTACTAGCATAACAAATCATCCACATTGAACCAGTGTCACCACTTGTGTGAATAAACAGAATATGTTCCATGGCTGTCCGTATGAAGGCTTGGAGGCTGGACACAGCATGCCTCTCCCATGTTTATCCTGTATATTATTACAACGGTATCTTCAGCGGAGTGGACCAACCAAAATATGAATGACAAGACAAGCATGTAAAAAGTCTTGACAGCACTAAAACACAAATGGTAGCATGGCTGTTTACTCACCGTGTGTAGGTCCCTGCATAACGCTGAGCAGCTGTGGTGCAAAGCCAGAAACGATCCATGAACAGCCCCCAACACAGCATTATAGTGGCATGTTTTGTCCTGTGGATGAAAATAATATTTGAATGGTCAAGCTACTTATTGTTTAATTCCGTAGTTTATCTTTTTAATTGTCACATATATTTATCTTTGCATGTCAGGGTTAACTGCTACTGTGAAGCTGACCATGCTTGTTAATACTAGGGATCAAAGGTGAATTATTGGTAGAGGCTGTGTTAACTAGTTAAGCACCATACAGTCCAACTGTTAGGTTGACCTTCATGTGAATAATTGGTACACAAGCTTGTTTACTTTCACAGTAAGACTACGAGATGCAGTCCTTTGAAGTGAAAACCTGTTCTTTTCCGTGATGAACCATGTTTCACTACTTGGAAGTCTGATAGACGAACCTCGGTTTTCCAAGGCATGCCATCTCGTCCTGTCCTCACAAATGGTCTTTTGGCTGAATGGATAAAAATTCCCACATACACACTCCACTTGTGGAAAGCTACAGTATAACCTCGGTAGTAGTGATTTATAAGAGGGTATTACCGTATTTTCTCGATTATAAGACAAGGTTTTTTCCAGAGCAAATGCTCTGGTCTTATAATCAGACCTCAAATAGCTCTGACTATGAGACTAAGATCCAGATCCTCGCAGCGATGCAGGGGACCTGGATCCTCCCGCCCTCCCAACTTACTGGTGCTTCTGCGTCCCCAGTGCTTAGTCCAGGCAGCGTGTAGAGCTCTACTCTTAGTCCTCGGAGCAATCACAAGGCGATCGGGGTAGGGGGGTAGTGTTACTGACATGCCTCGATATCGAGGCATGTCAGCAACACCGTTTATGCTTAGGAAGCGGTTCCGATCTTATAATCAGGGTCGTTTTATAATCGAGCAAATACGGTATTATTTAGGGTATCCTACACAGTATCCCACAGACCAGACCAAAATTGCTCACAAAGGGCCAATCCAACCTGGTCCGAGCAGGTCAGGTCAGAACAGACCTGTATGAACAACTTTGGACTGGCCCACGAAGACAGGAATGTAGCAGGGTCACGTAATTCGAGATTACGTGACCCCACAGGTTGTCTGCTTGCAACAAGAATAGAAAACGTGCAGCTGAGCTAAGGGAAATTGGAAGGTGGGAAATGTGAGCATGTATGTCTATATAAGAGCATGGATGTGTATGTGTGAGGGTATGTAAGCACGTATGTGTATGTGTAAGTCATACTTGCCAACGGTTCCAATTTTTGGGGTTCTGTCCTGGCATAAAAATAGTGCCTATGCACAGTGCATTCTCTGCCCCAGGACCCAGAAAGGGGCATGTTGGTAAGTATGGTGTAAGTGCATGTTTGCACGGATGTGTATGTGTGAGCATGAATATGTATGTGTAAGCGTGTGTGAGCACGGATGTGTATGTGTGAGCACAGGTATGTGTGTTTAATAATGGGCGTGTAAGTGCGTGTGGCATGAGTGTGTAAGTCTGTGCAAATGTGAGTATGTGAGTGTATAAAAATCATGAATAAGAAGTATAATATATACAGAGGAGAGAGATAGGGTCAAAGAGGAGGCATAATGAGAGAAGATTAAGCTGAGATGGACAGAAAGGTGAGAAGTAATAAGAAATTGTGAGAAACGGGAAAGAAAAGGTGTGTTTGTATATTAGAGCAAATATGTGTGCATGCAAGTGCAAACGTAAGCCAGGGTGTTTATATACGAGCAAGTGTGAATGTGGGTTCATATGTAAGTGTTTCTGGGCAGGGAGTTGTAATACTAGTGTATATGTGTATATTCTGATTACTGTTTGGGGCCTAAAGGATATAGAATGAATAAAGATTGAGAACAGTCCTCAGACTGAGAGAAGACTACTGTGGCTGCATTCTGTGTGTGGGGTGAGTCCTGTGGATGCAGTCAGGGCAAGTCCCGTGTCTGTGTGTAATCTGAGTGCTCAGGCAAATCCTGCGGGTGATCAACCTGGGTGCTGGGTAGGGATGTCCGAAATACCGTATTTGCTAGATTATAAAACAAGTTTTTTTTTAAAAAAAAATACTACTCCTCTTATATTCGAGGCCCTCTTCTAATCAGACCTCAAATAGAGGTCTGACTACAAGACTAAGATCCAGATCCCCAGCATGCTGCCGGCACTTCCACCGGTTGGCAATCGCTTCCTAAGCATAATCGGTGTTGCTGACATGCAATATCGAGGCATGTAGCAACACAACCCCCACTACCCCGATAGTCTTGTGATTGCTCCGAACAGCAACCACAAGCGCAATCATGTAAATGACATTGCCACCGCTCCCAAGATGGTGTCAACAGAAAAGTTTTTTTATGAGCAAGTCCTACAATTCAGGCTATATCTTCACAAAAATTCCCGCATGGAAAGAGTTAAAATATTGGCATTATAAATGCCTAGCCTTAAAAAATGTATGATAAGATGGGGTAAATTGAATTGGCCGGCTTCAAAGATGTCCAAAATATGGGACGTGGGCATAGACTGACCACATGTCTAAATGGCAAAAAAAATACGCACCTCACAAAGGTTGCCTTTCACCTTCCAACCATGCATGTGGGGTATCACTGTGCTCAGGAGATGTTGCTGAACATATATTGGGGTTTTGTTTGGCAGTGACATATACCAGAAGTGGTAAATTCATACCTGAAGTACAGCGTGTGTGAAATAAATACAAAATGTTTTACTACCATAAAGTTTGACAAAGGCTGGTGGTAGAATTAGAGCATGTAAAGGGTTAAAATACCAGCTTTTAAAATACCTTCAAAAATATATGGTTTGATGGGGTAAATTGCATTGGCCGGCTTCAAAGATACCCGAAATAGCACATGGGGAAGAATGACCAGCTTTGGGGGGAAAATGGCTTTGAAATAGCAAAACGCTACTGGTACTTATTGCCCCATAATGTGCAGAAAAAAGTGAAGAAAAAACCCATAAAAACATTGGGTATTTCTAAACTCAGGACAAATAGTATAATCTATTAAGCAGATTTTTTCATTAGTTTTTGCAGATGAGTAAAAGATTTTTCAAAGAAAAGTGACCATATTTTATTTTTTTTAATAGTAAATAAGATTATATGATACAAATAATGATATCTACAGAAAGCCCTGTTTGTCCTAAAAAAAACCCCTCAATATATAATGTGTGTGGATGCACAAAATGAGAAAGAACAAAATTACAGCTAAACAGTAACACTTTGTCCCAAAATGTACTACGAGTAAGAAACGGTCTTGTCAGTAAGGGGTTAATCCTGCCCTTAAGCAAATGTTGTTGTTCACAGCCCTTCTGGAGAACCAATACATGTAGGATGTCTGCTCAAGAAACACAAGGTCCTCAGATCACAATGTTTATCCAAAGAGGTGTTGAGAGTGAGGTGCCAACTCTTTTTGGACCACATCCTGGACTTAAAACTACTTTGGGTTGTGTCCGTCCTGATGGAAGGACACATGTGTACTTGTATGTGTTGGAATGGCTCAGAGAATATGACAGGGAACAACATGAGGTGCAAAAGCCCTAACCCCAGTTACAGTCAGAGGTGTACAGATGTGAAGTGACAGTACCCCATTCCCAGTGGCAGACAGAATTGCAGACCAGTAGAACGGAAAAGCCCCATTGGCAATTGGTGGTAGAGGTATGTGATATGCAAGTACCCCATTCCTAGCAGCAGCCGAAGGTGCTGCGACATGAGGTAACAGAACCCCTTGTACAGTGAAAGCCCCTTCTCCACCAACAGCCAGAGATGCAGAGATGTGTGGCAGATGAGTCCTATCCCCAGCGGCAGTCAAAAGTGTATGGAGGCAAGGTGACACTGTCAAATCCCCAGCGTCAGCCAAGGGTTCAGGGATGTGAGGCACAGGAGCACCATTGCCAACTGCAAATGGGAGTCCAGGAATTCATATCAAAATTATCTTGAGCATCCAGAAGGTGTACAGGATTGCGAGGAAATAAAGCCTAGTCTGCAGACGGAGTTGTAGGAATACACGGACCAGGTACCTGAGACTAAGAGGCTGCTCCATACCCAAGTATGTGTTGTCTATGAGTCACAACCAGGATTTGTACAAGTTCATGGGTTTAGGGTTAAAAAAACAATTTTGCATAGACTGTGTCATCCATAAGGGACCTCCAATACTGGCAGTGCAACGGGGACCATAAGGAGATCCAGGTCCCAGCAATACTTGTACTGCAACCCAGTGGCCATTACATAAGCATGAAATCAGATAGACGTAAATAAACAGGAATAACACATATCCCATGTACTACACTTACTCTATTCTAATTGCTTTAGAACATACCCAGCTCTGGGCACATTCATTACACGTTCACACAAACATCATCCATGCAGGACACTCCAAGGTCCCTTTTCCTCATTCACCCATGAGGCCAGATCGACCCAACTGGTAGCTGGGCAGGGATTCATATCAATATTCTTCTGGCTATGGGTAGTGTCACGGTCAGGACTACTTGCCAAGCCGTGACTGTGTGGAGAGCGTGGGCATGAAGGAGTTAATAGCACCAGGCCTCTATATTTACTAACTTGACCCCTTAACAAGGCATAAGTTACACCAAATTAACCCCCAAATCCTGCCTGTATCCCTCCAGGTAGTCTGCCACCACTCACGGTTTTGATACCGGATTCGTGAGAAATCCGAATTAGAACATTTATCTCTCTCTATATATATATATCAACCCACCCCGGGCAAACAACACATTATATATATATATATATATATATATATATCCTGCAGAACTTAATAACAATACGGTAACATGTTATCCTCTCTTAGGGTTTGCGGATATCAATACTAGAGCCCAAAGACAGACTTAGATTATGAATATTTTAATAACAAAAAGACAAAGATTACACAGTGCCAGAATTACAAAAAACAAAACATACAAAAGAAAAATAAAACAGCAAACAGTTCTTAAAAACAAAGGGACTTAAACACAGGACCCTCACTCACGAGTTTCTCCAATAAGTAGGCCTGTGGGAACTCCTTAAGTCCAGATGGTTTCTTACGATGTTGTTCCGATCAGAGTACATCATGGAGTTCTGATTTGAGGTCGCTGCATTGTCCCTAAATCAGACTCTGTTTCAAGAAAACACCCCTCTGACCACATGACTAATTATTTGACACATTTTCCAAGAATTGGTTCCCATCTTTGATCTGCCAATAAGTTATGGTGGGGTAAAGGTGATGGAAACCCCTCCACTTAAGCAAGGAATGGAATTCCTATAACTCAGGGTTCTTATCTGTTAGGCCATGAATCACCACAGGGGTCCTTTGGGAAGATGACACCTCTTGCCAGAACAGATACAGAGGGCATGCACAAAGAAACACATTTAAATCAACCTCAGATTAACTCATGGAATGCTAATACAAAGGAACAAACCACCTCTGCTAGATTACCCTTCCATGCATCCACTACATTATATGAGTTAATCATGTCAGGTAGCCTCCTCGATTAATCCAGAAACACTTCTGGTTTGCATGATCATCATAGAGCACTCCACAGACAGGATGTCCACGGAACTCATGCTATGTTCACGGTCTGTGGCTGCCTGCAGTCTTGGCTGCTCAGCACCTACCCCATTATCTTCCATGTCCACTCACAAACCCCAGTCCATGGAGTAAATATACACCTCTGGGAAAACTCTCAGTACTGCAATGTTGCAAATTCTCACACATCCTGTGCCTAATGGGACACAGGGTGCACTTAGTTTGGGATTTGATCAGAATTAATAGTATCAGGCAGATATTAATCCATTATTCAATAGCATCAGGGAGGCATCAGATTGGCCCCAAATGTATTCTGCAACAACCTAAAGCATACAGCCAAAATTATTCAAAATCTTCAGCGTAAAGAAAAACAAGCAGTCCTGGAATTCATTGTTTGATCCGCAAAGAGCCCTGATCTCAACATTATTGAGTCTGTTTGAGAACAGATAATGAGAGAGAGAAAAAGGCAACTGAGGGAATTGTGGTTAGTTTTCCAAGAAGTCTGGAACAACCTACCTGCCAGTTCCTTAAAAAAACTGAGCGCAAGTGTACCTAACTGAATTGATGCTGTTTAGAAGGTTGGTCGCACCAAATATTGATTTGATTAAGATTCTTTTATTCACTTTGCATTTTGTTAAATTATAAAAGCAAAACTATTAACATGTCTATTTTTGAAAGCATTACTTTACAACATTTTTCACATATGCCTATAACTTTTGCACAGTATTGTGTGTATATATACATATATATATATATTATGTTATTAACTCACTCATTATTAGGTACACCTTGCTAGTACCGGGTTGAACCCCCTTTTGACTTCAGAACTGCCTTCAGGTTTCGTTAGCATACAGTTTCAGGATTTTTTTTTCAGCACCTTGTAGATTTTGGTCCATATTGACATGATGGCATCACGCAGTTGCAGCAGATTTGTTGGCTGCACATCCATGATGCAAATCTCCCGTTCCACCACATCCCAAATGTGCTCTATTGGATTGAGATCTGGTGACTGTGGAGGCCATTGGAGTACAGTGAACTCATTGTCATCTTCAAGAAACTAGTTTGAGATGATGTGAGCTTTGTGACATGGTGCATAATCCTGCTGGAAGTAGCCATCAGGAGATGGGTACACTGTGGTCATAAAGGGATGGACATGAATATTCAGGTAGGTTGTCGTGTTTTAACAATTCTCAGTTTGTACTAAGGGGCCCAAAGTATGCCAAAAAAATGTCCCCAACACCATTAAACCACCACTAGCAGTATAAAGTGTTACAGTGATACAAGGGAGGATGGATCCATGCTTTCATGTTGTTTACGCTAAATTCTGACCCTGCCATCTGAATGTCACAGCTGAAATTGAGACTCAATAGACCATGCAACCTTCTTCCAGTCTTCCATTGTCCAATTTTGGTGAGCCTGTGCAAATTGCAGCCTGTTTCCTTTTCTTAGCTAACAGGAGTGGCACCCGGTATGGTCTTTTGCTGCTGTAGCTCATCTGTTTCAAGGTTCGATGTATTGTGCTTTCAGAGCTGGTATTCTGCATACCTTGGTTGTAACAAGTGGTTATTTGAGTTACCGTTGCCAGTAATCTGAAATCAGTCTGCCCATTCTCCTCTGACATCAACAAGGCATTTTCATCCACACAACTGCCGCTCACTGGATATTTTATCTTTTTCGTACCATTGTCTGTAAAGTCTAGAGATGGTTGCGCGTGAAAATCCCAGTAGATCAGCAGTTTCTGAAATACTCAGACCAGCCCGTCTGGCACCAACAACCACACCACGTTCAAAGTCCCCTTTCTTCCCCATTCTGATGCTCGGTTTGAACTTCAGCAAGTTGCCTTGACCACATCTACGTGCCTAAATGCATTGAGTTGCTGCCATGTGACTGGCTTATTAGCTATTTGTGTTAACAAACAAATGAGCAGGTGTACCTAATAAAATGGCCAGTGAGTGTACCTATATAACCTAACTCAGGGCTTGACAAATATGTTTTGAATCTAGGAGCCAGCTGAAAAAGTTAAAAGCCATAATTTTTCAATGACAAAAATAACAGATCTTCAATTTACACATAAAAAAGACTAGAACCAAACGTCATGGGCGTTTAAGTTATGCAGATAATTTAATATATTCTTATGTGACACACTAAGTTTTCTATATATTAGTGGTTTTCACGTAGCCTTTTGTGGCCATGAACATGCCTTGTATTTGTCATTGTATTTGTCACTGCTATGTCATTAACCCCACTTTTATATTTTTGCCCCTTGTGTATTAATGCCCCAGCCAGGCCCCAATTTAGTACTGATTAATGTGTTCCGGCCCACAAGCTTATGTATTGCCCCCCTTTATGCATTTATGCCACCACACCCATGTGAATTGATTTATGTATTGCCCCCAGCTAACCCCTGTTTATATTGATTTTGTAATTTCAAAACCCAACCATCCCCCTTTTGTATTATTTAAGTTTTAATGATGTCCCAAGGGTATTCCCCCCTCTCCCTTAAATATAGGTCCACTTTCCTCGAACCCCTAACTATGTTGTTTAACCCCTTAACGACAATCCACGTACATGTACGGGGTTGCCGTGCACCGTAATAACGACAATGCCCGTACATGTACGGGCTGTCGTAAAATAGCTGCATCGCCGCATTTTCGCCGCAATCGGCGATGCAGCATCCACGGAAGCCTCAGAAGAAAAATGGCGGACTAAAACAGCTTAGGAAGCGATCGGAATCGCTTCCTAAGCATAAACTGTGTTGCTGACATGCCTCGATATAGAGGCATGTAGCAACACAACCCCCCCGATCGCCTTGTGATTGCTCCGAAGAGCAACCACAAGTGCCATCCTGTAAATGACGTTGCCGTCATTCACAGGATGGTTTCAACAATAAAAACCTGAATCACTTCACAGAGGGTTTATCCAGACCCCCTTGAGAACTCTCGAGCTCCACCTGCAGGTTGAATGCAGGTACTGCATCCAACCATGCAAGGTCAATGGAGCCCAGCTCACTAATCACACTGATTAGTATGAAAAAAAAATGTAAAAAAATAAATGGAAAAGTAAAAAATCCCCACTGTCACCAAAAAAAAAAATGTAATAAGCAAGTCCTACATTATTTTATATTCACAATAATTCCTGCATGGAAAGAGTTAAAAAATTGGCGTTAAAAATGCCCATAGGGTGTCTAGTATCAAAAAATTTATGATTTGATGGGGTAAATTGAATTGGCCGGCTTCAAATGTGTCCCAAATATGGGACGTGGGC
>VKOC01027431.1:0-20014 GCA_009364415.1 Spea multiplicata
TCCTAGGGTGTGTGTGTTTGGGTATTAGTGTGTCAGAGCCTTTCCTGGTGTGTGTGTGTGTCTGTGTGACAGAGCCTGTCCTGGTGTGTGTGTGTTTGGTTGTCGGTGTGGCAGAGCCTGTCCTGATGTGTGTGTCTGGGTGTCGGTGTGGCAGAGCCTGTGTTGGAATGTGTGCCCTCCTGAAGTTGTAGTGACTTCAGGGGACAAAACGTTCCAAACGACCAAACGTTCAAGGCCCTGAAATCATTTAGTGGAAAAGTTATTTATTGTTATAATATTTATTTCAAGGATTAGTCGCACTCAATTGTGGCTTCAGGCTTCCCATGTTGAATGACCAAGTATTATTTTAGCCCAATAACAAAAGTATAATTCCATAGCACATTACTTTTGGAAATTATGAATGCCCCCCCAGTTTGACTGTGGTATCTTGTGTGCCCCCCCTATATATTGTTTCTAGAGTCGCCACTGTATCCATAGTTAGCGAAAAACAGTGACATCTTGATGGAGCGGGGTACATGGTTATTGTAGGCAAACTTCGCAAGGGGCAAGTAGGAACTCCAGTCATCTTGTAAGTATGTAGTATAACACCTGAGGTATTGTTCTAGTGTTTGGTTCGTGCGTTCTGATTGTGCGGGATGAAGTGAGCCATCTTGGTAAATCTGTCCACAACTACCAATAGGGTAGTAAAGTGATCAGAGGGTGGTAGATCTGTGACGCAATCCAGGGAGATGACTGTCCATGGTCTAGCCGGGACTGGAAGGGGTTGTAGAAGACCTGCTGGACGTTGAGGCACCTCCTTAGAACGGGCACAAGTGGTGCATGAAGAAACGTACCTAGTCACGTCATCTTTCAGAGTGGGCCACCAGAAGGATCGTCATATTAAGTCAAGAGTCTGGTGAAGACCCCCGTGGCCTGCAACAGGTGTATCATGGTGGGCTTGTAGGATTTGGAGACGGGCCGCAGGAGGTACGTATACATGGTCTTGGTGATAATAACATCCATGTCGTTCCTGTAATCCTGGGATCTTGGAGGAGTCAGCATATGTGGAGTATCTCCGAACGGACTTCGAAATGGAGTGGGTCAAAGCAAGGAAGTGTGTGGGAGCCAAGATGGTATCTTGATCTGGAGGGGTACGGGTGCCCCATTGATCATACGTGAAAGGGAATCAGCCTTAGTGTTGCGGGAGCCTGGGCGATACGTGATGTGCAGCTGAAATCGGGTGAAGAACAGGCTTACCTGGCCTGGCGAGGTTCAAGGCGTTTAGCCAGGCGTAAGTATTCTAGGTTCTTATGGCCGGTATAGACCGTGACAGGGTGTAATGCGCCCTCCAGATGGTGCCTCCATTCTCTTTAAGGCCAGCAACTCTCTCCTACACAATAATTCTTCTCCGCAGGAGAAAGGGTCAGAGAGAAATAAGCCACGGGGTGCAGTTGACCATCAGTCTCCTGCCTTTGCGATAGTACTGCACCTACCGCAGTGTCAGAAGCGTCCACTTTGAGGGTAAATGGGTTGCGGAGATTAGGTAGCTGGCGGATAGGAGCAGAGACGAATTTGTCTTTTAATAACTAGAAAATCTTTTGAGTGACCTCTGTCCAGGCAAACTTGTTGTGTGTAGATGTGAGAGCAGAGAGAGGCTGTATGTGCTGAGAAATCTCTGATAAATTTTCGATAATAATTAGCGAAGCCAATGACTCTCTGTACCCCCTCCCGGTCAGTGGGTGGCGTCAAATTGAGAATAGCTTCCACTTTTTTGGGATTCATTTGGATGTTAGTTGGAGACAGAATATACCCCAAGAACTCGATGCTTTGGACCTCGAACATACACTTTTCAAGTTTCGCATAAAGTCCGTTCACAATCTATCGAGTACTTGGTTAACATGTGTCCGATGGAGCTCTAAAGACGGAGAAAAGATTAAGATATAGTCTTAATATACCACGACAAAGTGATCCAAGATGTCGCGGAAGACATAGTTGATAAAATGTTGGAATGTGGCAGGGGCGTTGCACAGCCCAAATGACATCACTAGGTACTCATAATGAGCGTAGCGACATCGGAACGCTGTCTTCCATTCATCTCCTTTGCGGATCCTCACTAAGTTATAAGCTCCCCGTAAATCGATCTTGGTGAAATAATTAGCAGAACGAGCATGTTCGAGTATTCCAGGGATCAACGGCAGGGGATACCTATTTTTTACAGTAATGTTGTTAAGTTCTCTATAATCAATGCAGGGTCATAGGCCTCTGTCTTTTTTATGTACAAAGAAGATGCCTGTGCCGGCTGGGGATGTGGAGTGACGAATGAAGCCTGTAGCGAGATTGTTGTCTATATATTCTTTTAAAGTAATCAACTCAGGTTCGGATAAGGGGTAGATTCTGCCGAACGGAATGGACGCCCCAGGATAAAGTTCAATGGCCTTCAATGGCGTACTGTCTGTATTGGTTGGGTAAAACGGTAGTGGTATGGGTAAGACAGACCGTAGTAAGCTGTAAACAATTCTGGTTACAATGACGTGAGGTGAATTGAAAAATCCCCGTCTCTCAGTTGATGGAGGGATTGTGTAGGCGCAGCCACGGGAATAAGACCGAGAATAAGCAGAGAAATGGGAGATGGAACAATGTCAAAGCGGAGAGTCTCCAACATGTTTGTCGCCGATCTTGAGGTGTAGGGTGCAGGTCTCTTGGATGATAGGCCCAGTCTTCAGGGGGCTACCGTCCATGAGCAGGATGGAAACAGAGTGTCTCTTAGGATGTGTAGGGATGGAGAAGGACTGTACATACTTTTGATCAATGAAGTTGCCGCTTGCTCCGGAGTCAATCATCGCTGAGAGATTAGCGGAGCCCTTCCTCCACTGCAAAGACACGGAAAGGGATAGGTGAGATGAGGTACTTGACATAGGATCAGAGTGAATGTGCAGGTGTGCTATAGGTCGCTTACCCTTGGTGGAGCGGGGCCGGGCTCTACAGTCCAGGAAAGCATGGCCGGCTTTGCCGCAATAGAGACAAAGTCCTAGGGTTTTTCTGCTGTGGATAAGGGTCCTCAAACAATCCCAATCTGCACTAGTTCCTCTTGAGGTAGAGACGGCAGGGAAGCTGAAGAGGATCTGACCGGTGTCCAGGAGGGAGTGGTGGACAACCATTCTTTACGTCTCTCAGAGTCGGCGGTCGATCTGGGTGGCTAGTGTGATAAGTTCTTCCAAGCCTGTGGGAATGGTGGTATGAGCGAGCTCATCCTTCACGGCCTCCAAAAGCCCCAATGGAACTCATCATGAAGGGCTGCCTCATTCCAAGAAGAGTCAAGAGCCAAACGCCTGAATTCCGTGATATAATCTTCAACCTGCCGTTTCCCTTGTTTAAGTGTTCTCAAAGAGGTAGTAGCAGAGGAGGTACGGAAGGGATCATCATAGAGAGTGTTGAACGCTTGACGAAATGATGACCATGAGTCCAAGAGAGGGCTGCGGGAGTGGATGAGATTGTGGGCCCATGCTTGTGGTTCATCAGACAGGAGGTCAATGACGGTATGGACCCGAATGTAATCAGTGGGATAAGTTCTGGGTTTACATGTAAAAAGAATCTGGCAAGCGGTAATAAATGCACGATACTTGGTGCAGTCGCCTGTGAAGCGTTCAAGAAGTGTGACCGAGGGTTCAGGAGTGGAGGCCCCCTCAGGAACCGGAGCAGGGGCTGGAGCTGCTTGAGCTGGTGCAGGATTTTGTTGAAGTTGCAGCTGAATTTGGTGCATCTGCTGTCTCAAGTGGTTCTGGTTGGTCTGAAGTTCCTGGAGGGTTTGGTGAATAGCTGCTACCTGTTGAGTCAGTACAGCGACAGCATCTGTTACTCCTGCGGACTCCATCTGGCTCAGTTATTATGTCAGGACTGGTTCAGCAGCGACAGTAGAGGAGCGGAGACCAGTATGCAGGAGAAACAGGCACGGTACTTAGGTGATCAGTCCCAAAAACGAAGTCGAAGGAGAAAGCCAAAAGTCGGTACACAGGTGCAGGAGCCGTTTAGTCACCAAGGGCAAGAAGGATCACAGAGGAGAAGTCAAGGCAAGCTGGGTCTAGTACACGAAGGGTCCGATAATATGGAGGAGTCAAGGCAAGCCGGGTCTGGTACCCGAAGGGTCTGATAATATAGAGGAGTGAAGGCAAGCCGGGTCTGGTACACAGTAAAAGGGAATAAGGAGCACTCAGGCGATACGTAGGGTAAGCACAATAACTGAGCAAAGCTCGGTTTTAAACTTGCCGCTCTGGTACGCCCCGCCTCTCGGGGCGGGACGTCATCCGAGCGTGCACTCTGCGTTCCCCGTGTGGGAACAATAAAGTTTTGTTAGAGGGCACGCGTGCGCACTTGGTATCGGCCACTGGGAGGAAGAAGGAGACAGATGCCACCACGACGGATAGCGGGTACGCAGCGCTGGACCCGCGGGTAGAGGGTACTCCAGTCACTCGCTGCGGCGTGTTCTGACCGCTGGACCCTGACACACTGATAAGGCTACACCTATAACCAGAACACAGGCACAAATTCTTAAAGAGTTGTATACATAGAAGGTACACCGGGCACTAGGAAAACCTATAGAAAAAGTGGTTGTTTTAGTCATGGCCCATACCACAACCAAATATTTCAGAAAATCTAGTTGTTGGTTCTGTGCCTACCTACCAATAAATTGTTAAGAGGGGGTCTCTAAAGTAATTACACTGAGATATGTAGGAGACTAGAGCTGCTGCTTGTTACCAGTGAAGTTCTAGGGGAACTGACACTGGCAAATGGCCCTTGAATTGGTTAACAGTTAGCAATTAAATAACCACAGATCACTCCTATATATTTGTTCTAATTACCCAACTATTAATATGACTAGTCTATTCTATGAAAGTATTTGTGTTTTTCAATGCTCCTTGGAGTGATAAGTAGACTTTTACTGACCCTGGGCCATATCTCAAGCTGCCAATGCCTCCAGCACATGACCAGATCTTTCTTTTTTTTTTTTTATAAATCCCCTATTGTATAGCGTAAATACCCAGAGATGGCTCCAGCCTGGCTGCCAAACAAAGATAGCACAGGCAGAAACTCTTTTGTATAACTAATCCTATTAACAGGATTGCTGCCAGGGGGTAATTCAATAGCTAAAGGGGAGTAAAGGTTGGGTTGTGTGACGGATCGTCCTGTGCCCCAGACTGGACACATCCGCCCGTCAGCTCCTTCCCTCTCCCAGTAAGCGGACACGCTGTGGCCGTCCGAAGAAAGCAGTCACAGACCAGCACTTCCCTCAATCATGAGACAGAACTTCAGGCTTTGAGGTTAAAAACAGAACTCTCTTTATTACAAACACACAGAACTTATATACAATGTCCATTCACTGTGCACCGAACCCAACCCCCAATTCTATCAGCCACATCCCCTCACAAATCCCATCAGTATACAGGGGATGTATCAGGTGAGGGGATTAAGGGATACAATGGGTTCCCCCACCTGTGTTATCCCCCCTGTAGTGCGGGTGCCGTCTGGGCAGATAGGGCTGTGTTGCTGATTAAGAGCCCCAGCCAGATTATAGGATCGTCTCTTTGAAGGCTGGGGCTGAATCCACATTCAAACAGGGTGCACATAAATATAATAATAATAATAATAACAGTGAAGATAAGACAGGGTTTGTCACAGGTTGTATACGTGCATCTGTTGTTATCTATGTTAATGCAATTCTGTGGATATATATAAGGGGCGGGCTGGGCAGGGGGGCATTGGCCATGTTTTCCAGGACACGTATAGCTTTTACATTCTGCTGACCAGCCCAGATAGAATGCTGCCCTTCAGTATGGGGGATTTATAGACTCAGGAACAAACTAGTCAGATATACATCCCCCATACTGCAGGGCAGCATTTTATCTATGCTGGCGGCATCATTACAAAAGGGTAGCAACTGGGGCTATTACACAAAAGGGGGCAAAAACACTAAAAGGCGGGTCAATGACAAAGCAATGTGGAAATCAGAGCCTGTCCTGGTGTGTGTGTGTTTGGGTGTCGGTGTGGCAGAGCCTGTCCTGGTGTGTATTTGATCATTTTTTCCTGGCACTTTACTTTAAAGGACAACATTTTCTAGGCCCAGAAATCAGTGAGCAGAAAAGTGAAGGTTTTGTGTTATTTAATCTATTTCTATCTGCATATTTTAGTTGTATTAAATTGTGGCTTCAGGTGTCCTGTGTATGATCACATTAAATCAACATGTGTTAGAAAATCAGGAAAAAATGGTCATAGATGGTGGGCTGATTTGTTGGGCAATGGGCCACTTGACTAGACTTGCCCCCAGGCTGTAGGCCTCCTGTAGGCCTCCCCTGAAGGCTATGTTTTACAACAATAAAATGTTCAATTTGTTTCTCACAATCATGGTGGTTGTGACTACTTTTGTGATCTAAGACAAAGATCCATCAATTAGCCTCCTGAGGCTAGAGGCTATCCTGAGTGGCAGGCGAAGGGTTAATTGGGTATCCATAGCCCTAATTAAGCATCCCATTACAAAAGGGTTAATTTCTTATTATATTATTAGATTTATTTATTCTACCTACCTACATTTGCATACCTACTTTACCTGAATTTGACAGGACAGAATTGAAAAAAGTGACTGTCCCAGAAATTTTGGGACTGTTGACAGGTATGTAGATGGAAGAAAGTGGGTTAAAAACTTAGACTTAAAGGGTTAAGTGTAGACTAGTGAGTGAAGAAGTAAAGGGTAAATAACAGGATAGATCCTTGTGTGTGTGTGTATTTTGGTTGTGAATCAGAAGGGAAAAAAAGGAATTGAAGGAAAAAGCATAATTTGAAAAAAAATAAGATGATTGAAAAATGGTAAAGGTGAATGAGTGGATAATTGGTGACCCACTCACCTGTTTCGTCCCCAGGGCAAATCATCCAAACGCTGTCTGTCCAAGAGGTTTGTCAGCGAACTTCCAGAGCTGAAACACCAGGCCCTATCGTATGCTGGCTACTGCGGCGGGGGTAGCAGCTGTGTCCACACCACAAACAGATGATGCCAGGGGTGAGAAACTACTTTTACCATTAGGGACAATTTGGGCATTACATTTTAGCCATGAAGAAAACTGGCAGGTAAAAGGCACTGGCACCACCAGCAGTAGCAACATTGAAAAATGAAAAGGTTAATGAGTGGGCAATTGGCAACCCCCTGGGCAAAGCATCCAAACACTGTCAGTCCTTCCAGAGCTGAAACACTTGGACCTAGTGTACAGAGGTAGCTGGCATTGCCACACCACAAACAGACGCAGCCAGGGGCAGAAACTACCTTTACTTTTGGAAAAATTAGCTTTCCAAGCTAAGAGCAGGGTACCATAACTTGGGCAGATTGAATTTAAAAAAGGCAATCTGCTCCATCAGATGAAGTGCCATGCTTCTTGCGTCATAGAAAACACGTGCTGGTTTTGAACAGTTGCTGTGCAACCCATGCTGTCAGTGGGTCTGACTATACTCCCAAGTGCCTCTTCCCAATATGCAGCTCCTCCACTAAGCTGTGTTGTGCTGCTTGTGGCACTGCTGCTAATGCTGCTACTTCGAGTAGCAGACATCATCTCTTCCTCCTCCTGTACCTCTTCCTCTTCAGACAGCATTACCCCTTTTCAGTGTCATCATGCACCCATTGGATCAATTGCTCCTGGTAGCTGCTAAGAATATTCAATTTGAGTGCTAGCTGCCCCTTAATCCTTGGCTCACAAAGGCATACTAGCATCATTTCAGGACTTTCTTCCATTTGTTTGCAAAGGAGAACTTTAAGCAAATCCTTCAGCTTCCTGACTATGGCTGCTACATCAGGATGTAAAGTGCCACCTTAAACAGCCTCATAGTTTTCAAGGAACACATCCATCTTGATGTCTAGATCAGAGAACACTGGGATTACCTGGCCCAGACTTGCAGTGCTCAAGCTTAACTGTCAGTGACATCCCTGAACGGTTTAAGGACTGCCACTAGCTCAGCGATCACTGTCCAGTCCTCCCTATTCAATGTAGATGTAACCCCAATGTTGTGCTCTGATTATGATTATGGATTGCTCTCTGCTGCTCCATAATCCTCTCCAGCATATCTAGGGATATATGGAGTTCCACCACGTACTCACATCTTGTCACAGCTTGTTTAACTATAATAAACTACTAGCAGTATTTTGTATTTTAAATTTACATGGGCCTAAGAGCAAGATTGATCTATTAGTCTTTCTGCTACTACTAGGCTAAAACTTTCAGGCTATATTTCCTTCCTAGGCTAAGTCTACCCCTAGGCAAGGACAGAAGCTCTCAAACCTACTAAGCTAAAGTGATGTTATCTATATATCATATTATTTAATAAATATTAATTTATGTAATATTAATAGATTATACATAAGTAAATTGTAATTATACTATGAGCTTTAATAACTTTAAAACAGATACAGTAAATTTAGCTATTTTATTTTCTTTCTTTCTAGTATTCTAGTAGTACTACAGCTACCTTGAAGCTTTGCTTAGCACAGTTGTCTGATGGACTGAGGTGAGCAAAACAAATGAAACTAAAAAAAAATTGGAAAATATAATAAAAATTGACTTTGTCTGGACTCTAAGCACAATATGTACATCTGTGAGAAAAGAACCTCACCCTTCTCATCGTGGCTAAAGGTGGCATAGTAGAACACTTCACTGCATCGTTGAAAGCCTTGAGATGATAAAGCTGCATGCAGAAGACAGCGACCAAGAGATGCCACATGTTTGCTAAGAGAAGTACAACATTGGGAATTATCACATTTAAATGACTGAAGTAGCCAGTGAACAAGTAAAGGCTAAAGCAATACACGTCAGGCTGATAAAGACGAGCTGGTTATTACCTGCCTCAAGTGAGCGCAGGTAATAGCCAGCACCCAGACATTAGAAGCCAATGTACATGCTCACCGAAAGAGGTAAAGCTCTACAAGACGTCAAATTAAATTATCTTAAAACAGATTTTGAACAGAAATATAGAAGATGGAAATATCACACCAATGGGTTAAAAATAGAGAGACTGCAGAATTGATTATTGAAGTTATGAGCATCATTAATGCCACTCAGTCTGAGTTCGACCATATTTATGGTGATATAAGAAGTATCACAAGCCCTGAACTTGAAAGAAAAGTGTAAAAAAATGTACACTTGCTCCGCAATCACTAGCACTGCAAACGAAAGGGCTCAACGCTTTCTCAATGAAGATCCGGAAGATATACCATGGCCTGACTCAGAGTCAGTGTTTGAAACCACTGTGTCCAGCATCATCTCAACAACCTCCAGTAAGCTAAGTCACTGCAGAATAAGCAAGAAGTAGCAGCCACACAAGAGGTAATTCAAATAATGAAAAATTATACAACACCAATATGAAGAGGATATTCGAAAACTTGAGGCAGAGGATACATGGTTAACAGCTGAGAGACAAGCTCAAGAAAGGGAAATAGAAGCTGAGAATGCAAGAAAAATAGCTCAATTTATATTACAAAGCAGTAGTATAAAAATTAAGTTGGAAAGGAAGAAAAAAGAAGTGGAACGATTGAAGGAACTAAAAAGGCACAATGCAGCACGAGCAAGGCTACAAGTGTATGCTGAAGGTATCAAACGTGAAGATGAAGAACAGCTTTCTGCTTCTGTTCCTCAAAACACAAAGGAAGGTGCGCTCCAATTTCTCTTCCCCCACCATTCCTGCTCACTCAAGCCAACCCCTTTATCCCCCTCAAAGGTTCAATTTGCATAAGATCCTATCTCTTCTATCAGCTATATTTACTACCTCCCATGAAGCTTCTAATGGCCTTGTGAAAGCACTCGCTGAAGCAATTAGAGCCAATAGGATTCCAATCCCAGAACCTGCTGTTTTCTTTGGAGACCCTCTGAAGTATAATGACTGGAAGTTGTCTTTCTAGACATTAATTGACCGCAATAACTTGCCAACCCAAGAAAAGCTTTTCTTTGTATGCAAGTATGTAAGTGGCCCAGCAAAGAGAGCTATTAAAGGCTACTTCTTGGTTGGAACACAAACCACTTATCATGCCGCCTGGGACATATTTGATGATAGGTTTGGACAGGTGTTAAAAGTAGGAAAGTCATTTTGTGACAAAATACAAGCATGGCATAAAATTGCCACCAAAGACAGCAAAGATCTCTGTGAATTTGTAGATTTCCTGAGCAGTGTTGTATCAGCCATGCCTTATGTTCATGTTTTACAAGCTCTAAATGACTGCGTTGAAAATCAAAGGATAGCAGCCAAGCTAAAAGAGTGGTTGCGTTCACGTTGGGACAGAGCTGTCACAAAGTTCCTGGATGAATACAAAGCATTCCCGATTTTAAATTGTATGCAGCCCCATCACCTCACTGCAAGCAATAAATCCAACAGGACAAGAGAGATCTAAGCAAACCAATCAAGATTATTTTAACTCTCAACGCAATCACAACTCAAGTGCCAAAACATTCATTACTAGTTCTAGGAAGAAGACTAGCATCCTGTGTGCCTTTTGTAAGAAACATGGCCAAACTCTTCATAAGTGCTGTATGATTACGGAAAGACCAGTTGAAGAAAGAGTGAAGTTTGTACAGTCGGAGAACTTATGCTTTGGCAGCCTTAAAACCGTGTGTGATAAATGTGAAAGGCGTCACCCAACACGCCTACATCAAGATCAGGATAATAAAGATCAAGAACAAAGAGTTAAAACAAATCCAGAACGGTCAAGAATCAATCAAGGACCTGCAGAAAGTACAGAGGATACAAGAGTCTAAGCGAGTAACTTCCAACAGAGTTGTTCAAGAAAGAAGTAACACTCATATAGGGCTGCAACTAATGATTATTTTAATAATCGATTAGTTAGTCGATTATTATTTCGATTAATCAGATAAAAAAAAATTATTTTATTTAAAATAATGTAATGAACAAACTGGGTGTAACACATAAAATTTACACTTTCATCTCTTTATCACAATGGCATTTCTGTATTCATCTTCTTATTTTACTGACATAATAATAAAAGCTACAAGAACCCAAACACAATGTTTCTCAAACTAGTTTTTAATACTTAAAGTTATTAGTAAATATTAATTCATATGTTAGTTTTTTATTAAATATGAAAAAATAGTTATGAGAAAAAAAAGCCTTGTTTATATTTTCTTTTATTTGCCAAACTGCCCCAGTTATGCACATCTGAGCCCCAGCTTGCCACTCTGCCCCAGATATGCCTTATTAGTGGCGTCTTCAGCTTTCATATTTAGGGGGGCACATGGGGGCCAGGGACCAAAGTAGGGGGGCCAATTATAAAACAGTACATATACACTATATATATATACACACACACACACGTTAGACGTGCATTTTTAACTACATAATATGTATTTATCTCTTTGAAGTAAAGACTGTGATTGAAATATGATTTCAAAATAACAGCTAAACTGGCAGTTATTTTTCATTATTTAATATTAGCCCCTGCTGACAATATATATAAATATTATACCCTGCTTCCGATATATATATTGATATTTGAGCCTGCTGCCAATATATCTATGAATATTAGCCCCTACTGCCAATATATATATATAAATACTAGACCCTGCTGCCGATATATATTAATATTAGCCCCTGCTGCCAATATATTAGCTCCTGCTGCCAAATATATATTAGCCCCTGCTGCCGATATATATAAATATTAGCCCCTGCTGCCTATATATATATAAATATTAGACCCTGCTGCCAATATATTTTATAGTGAAAAAATTGGACCCTACCCAAGCATTTCCACACCACACCAAATAAAAAAAATATTTGCCACACTGACTGCAGACCAGGGGAAGACCATGAGAATTAGTCCTGCACCGTGACATTGAGAGGTCCTCTCCCTGTAATCATCCCAGAGTCCCTTTGTCCCCTCATTCACTAAACCATACCGCTCTTTTACTTACACCCTGTAGTTCAAGTATAGATCAAATAAACAACACATGGAAACAACACATGCAACTGAATGAAATAAAAAACTTGTATTTGCAGGTATACATAAATAATGTATGGAAATATAGCATTGCAGGTATAAACCAACAGAACACACAAACCCAGCATTGCAGGTATATATCAACTGTAAATCATATGTAAACTCAGCACTGAAGGTATAGATCAAATAAACAATACATGGAAACAGCACTCCAGGTATAGATCAACTGAATAAGACATACAAATCCTATATTTGCAGGTAAACATAAATAATGTATGGAAATATAGCCAATACAGATGAACAGAATAACCCAAAACCCAGCTTTGCAGGTGTAAATCAATTGGAAATTACATATAAACTCTGCATTAAAGGTATAGATAAACCCCCCTAAATTACAGGCATAGATCACATGCCAAAGCCAGCCCTGGTGTCCACACTGCCCACATAGAACCTGACCAGCACCCAAATTACACATTGTGTCAACTTTGTCCCCAAACAGCTGAACGTACATGTTTGTCACATAAACACACTATCTGTGCCATCTTTGTCCCCATTTTTTTGACAAATCAATAATACACCTATGATTCACACAAACACTTCATATAAGCCTCAGCGGAAGTGAAGGGGAGTAACAGAGGCTGTCTGTGCGCATAGCGCAGACCCCCACCAGCTGACAGAGAGGATGATCCTCTGCAGGAGACCTGAATTCTCCTTTCTGTCAGCCGGTGGGGGTCTGTGCGATGCGCACAGACAGCCTCCGTTACTCCCCTTCACTTCCCTCCCAGCGGAAGTGGAGGGGAAAGACGGAAGTTGTCTGTGCGCATCGCACAGACACCCACTGGCTGACAGTGAGGGGAATCCAGGTCCCCTGGAGCACTGCAGGGGATCTGGATTCTAGTGTTATAATCCCATCTCTGTTTGAGGTCAGATTATAGAAGGAGAGGAGTTTTTCAGAGCATTTGCTCTGAAAAAAACTATTTTTATAATCGATAAAAATCAATTAGACTAATCAATAATGAAAATTTTTGACAATGATTTTCATTATCGATTATTACCGTTTTTATCGATTAGTTGTTGCAGCCCTACACTCATACCTCATCAATTAGTCCACTATATATCTCAACAACAGCCAAACCAAATAAAGAGATCCTAGTGTATGCCTTACTTGACACCCAGTTAAGTCTGAAATAAGAATCAAACTACCAACAACCTATAGCAGGGACTACATACCTGCCAACAGATCATATATACCCACATGTGACACAGCAAGGAATTGGTTAGAACATCTTGCTGAAGAAATGTGTCCTGAACTTGATTGTGAAGTAGGGTTGTTAATAGGCTATAACTGTCCTCAAGCTTTAATGCTCACAGAGTTCTCAGCGGTAACTAAGACTAGCTATTTGTTTAGAGATCTGTGTTGGGTTGGAGCATTATTGGATATATAGTAGCTCCGACAGTGGCTATGAAGATGAAATAGCTGTGAGTCATATGATTATTGTGAAACAAGTTCTACCAGCTGACCATGGCTGTCAGGCTCCAAGGCCTGATCCGCAAACGCTCCAGAGTTCCCTACCTTCTGTGGTTCCCCTGCAGCCTCCGCCGCTCGCCGTGCTGCCGCTCCATCGCGAGTTAGGACGCGTCAAATAACATGAGTGCCGCGATCCGCAAGCACCTCCATGTTGGTGACGGCAAGGGGCATGTCCTGACATTCGTGGACGCTGCAGCATTGGTAGATGCGGGGGAGGCAGGGAAAGAGGCTAGCAATCTCCATTAGGGGATTGCATAGTGTAGTAGGGAGGAGGCAGGATCACTCTGGAGCTGGAAGGAGGGGCTTTACTTGACAGCCCCTATAAAAACCCTGCACACCTTTCATTAGGTGCTTAGTTATTGAGTTGACTAGCTGGTTTTGTTCTGCTCAGTCCCAATTCCTCTTGCAATCTACCTACTCTGCTCAAAGTACTTCTTGGCATCTGTAAGGCTTGGGGAGAGAGAGGAGTCCTGTATGCAGGAAGAACACACCAGGCGAAATGCAACAGGGACCGATAGCAGCAAAGCCTGTATACAAAGCCGGGATCGGTAAACGGAGAGCAGCATTGATCAGTATACAAGCCAGGGTCAGGTTCACAGAGAGTAGCGTAGTCCAATATACAAGCCAGGTTCAGTAACACGGAGATCAGCGTGGTCAGAAAACAAGCCAAGGTCGGTACACAGGAAATCAGGAGAGCCGTTAAGTAGACCAGGGTCGGGACAATGGAAGGCAGCAACGTCAAAGCGCGCCTCTAGAGGCAGACACACCAGCTGCAGAGGAGGAAGGAGAAGGATCCAATACCCGCAGCTAACGGGTATTCAGGTGAGTGGCTTCGTTGTGGTCTGGGTCCCGGACCCTGACATCGTGGTCCGGGTCTCGGATCCTGACAGCATCTGACATTGGCTTGTTTACTAGACTTAGTGTATCTCTCCTATCTTGACCGGACTTGTTCCCTGTTTTGCACCTCTGCCACCTGTCCTGATCCTGGCTCCTTTACCTGACTTTCGCTTTTGCCTTTGGTCCTTACTTTTCGGACTCCCACAAATACCTGTTGGCTTCCTAGCTCTCCACCCTGTTCTATGCTCCCAGCATGTCCTGACAATGGCTCTTACGTAGTAAACGCAAAACAACTTGTAGAGTTGAACTGGTTCACTGGACAAAGTTTCCTATGGCAAGAACTATCTAAAGAAGACATTAAGATGGGAAAAAGTGATCGGAGACCTGGAGCTAAAAATGACACAGGTACATAGGACCAAGACAAAGGAAGAGAGGTCTCTATTAAATCGCCAATGCTTGAAGAAAGAAAGGATGCTGAACAATTCATAATTCATATATAAGAAGATGTGTTCAGTGATGAAATCAAGTCTCTAAAACAAGGAAAATAAGTTAATTCAAACCAGTTGAACAAGTTGTACAAACTAAGTCCATTTGTTAATGATCATGATATTCTAAGGGTGGGAGGAATATTGACACAGACGACTCTCCATCCCCACATCAAACACCCAGCCATCCTTCCAAAGTGGCATCACATATCTTGTGTACTCATAAAGCACTTCCACGAAAGGGTGCATCATCAAGGTCATGGAATGACCATCAAGGAAATCTGTTCCTACTGCATTTAAATCCTAGGATATAGTAGTGAAGTATCATCTCTTATAACAAATAAATAATAATGGTGAGAGCGCTAAGGAGGTTTGGAATTCCTCTTGGAACTGGTAGTATATGACGATATCTGTATAAAAATGGCAGGAATTATATTAAAAATACAATTGAAGTAAAATAAACATAAAAATATATGTGGAAATAAATACAATTGGTTATACATATAAATATCAGATACAATAACAATGAAACACATGTATGAATTGTTTCCTCTTGTTGAAACGTCATTTGGTAAATGAACCTGATGCGTTTCGCCGTCTAAATGCGGCTTCCTTAGAGGAAATGTAGCTTTGCTTGGAAATGTATCTGCTGTGGCCTCCTCATAAGTGGATAGTTAAGAGTTACACTGGACTATCCAGACATACATCCCTGGTCTTCATGCTTTCATCCAACTACTCCTCTGGGAATCAATGTCTGCTATATCTCCTTCACTTACAGGTATGACAATCCCATATTTCATCTGAACCCCTCATCTCCTGCTGTAACCCCTGTTCCCACTTGGTATGACAATCCCATATTTCATCTGAGCCCCTCATCTCCTGCTGTAACCTCTGTTTCCACTTGGTATGTCTTAATCCTGTCTGTCTCCATACCACTTTTAACACCCTTCTCAGGGCCACAGCACCACCCTTGCCCTCCAACTTCTCTGCCCATGATCTTGCCACCTACTTAAAAAACAAAATTGACACCCTCAGGGATAACATCCTCCCCCGATGACCTTCCGGGTGACGTCAGCAGTGACGGGACACGGAAGGGAATGCCCGATCGCGCATTTAAGAATGTAACAGTTTTCCGGCGTTTGCACGGGAAGCTGTTACATGAGATCGGGCAGCAGAAAGCCAGCGATGCTGGCTTCTGCTGACAGGGTGGAGTCCAGGCTGTTTGACAGCCTGATCTCCCGTGTACCTGTGCGTCCATATGTGTTTCTTTAGATGTGGTTTATGGATGTACCAGTACGTCTAAAGGGGAAATTCTGGACTATTGGCAGGTATGCGGATGGAAGAAAGTAGGTGAAAAACTCAAAATAAGCTTAGACTAAGAGTTATTGGGTTAATGTTATAGGGTCGTTTTTATAGGGTTATAAAAAATGCAGCACTCAGCATGATGTCACAAGAGTGAATAGTGTTCATTTTTGTGCAGTGAGCTCTGTAATACAATTTTGCACTTGTATGACAATACAACTTTAAACAGCTACATAACTGTATATAACCTGGTTTTGTGCAGTGATCCACAGAGGTAATATTCCGTTATCCCACCATTCAGACACATTTTGTGTTTTCTTATATGTCAGCTTTTGAAGAGTGTCAGGGTTAAACATCAGATTGTGTATTACACCATGATCTTCTATCCAGCGTCCTGTAATGTTTAGAAAAATAAATCACTATAAATTATAGAACTTATGACAATGCCATTATAAATAAATTGGCTATTTGGAATGCAAACTAAAGTTATAGAATTTTCAGGATTGATCTACAATTAAGACATTATTTTTTTTCATAAATATATATTTATTCCCTGTCAAATATTGTATTGATATAGTTTCATCATCAGTTTTATATCATTGTATTACCTTTGAAACCTTCGTTTTTTCGACTAAATGACGCATTCAAAGGTACATTTTTTAAAAATTTAGTCTGGCTGATCTGACATGTATACCTTTAAACAGGCTTTTCATATATTTGTTGATAATGTGTATTGTTTGTATGTATTTATTAGACATGTGCAAATGGGCCAAAAATTATTCGGAGACCTTTTTGGTTAGTTTTTGGCCCCTTCATTTTTGGACAGCAAATTCCGTTTCCTGCCCATTAGTTTTGGATGAAAATCGGGGGGCTTTTTAGATGCTCACATTTTCTCTCACTCATCCTCTCATACTTTCAGTTGCATTCACGCTCTCTCATGCTCTCTGAATGTCTCCTTATCTTCTCTGCCGACCACTTCTATGTCTCACATCTTCTTGTTCTGCATCTTCTTCTTCTCCTTTCTCCTTTCTTCTATCCTCTCTTTTCTCTCTTCATCTTCATCTCCATGGACATAACCTCCCTGCAAACCTCAGCCAAAATGGCGTTGCTTCCGCCTTCTTCCAATCGGGGAAAGAACTTCTCTGTTATTTTGGCAGAAGTTAACACAAGGTTATCTTAGGGCAAAGTGGCAGAGTTTCTGGTGGCTTCCTCTCCTGCAATCTTTCAGTCGGGGTTGAAGAGGTTACCGGAAGCTCCTCCATTTTGCTCAAAGTTCACAAGGGTTATCTTAGGACAATAGGATGGAGCTTCCAGTGACATCCTCTACTTCGACTCTTAAAGTTTGCCGGGAGGTCATGTCCGCAGAGATGCAGAAGAAGTAAGAAAAGGGAAGAATGAAGAGAGAAATGGAAAAAGAGAACAAGAAGACGGAGAACAAAAAGATGTAAAACATGAAAGTGGAGCTGCGAGACACAGAAGCAGTCGGTAAAGAAGGTAGGGAGCCAACAGTGAGAGTGTGGGAATGAAAGAGCTCATGGATTTCAGGTGAAATTTCAGAGCTTTTTGCTTTGTTTTCATCTGTTGCGTAAGGGGTTTGGCCTCTTTTTCGGTGATTTGTACAAATTGACAAAATCCACAAGTCTAGTATTTATTAAAATGTTTACAGTTTGATATTGCATCCTAATGCCTCCTCAAGAAAGTCCAACTGACCCTGTCAAAAGTCTTCTCAGCATCTAGAGCTAAAAATGTGAAAGGAATTTTATTAATAGATACATATTACACTAAATCTATGATTTTCTGCGTATTATCGTTGGATTGGGACCTTTAACAAAGCCTGTTTGATCCTTATGAATTAAAAGTGAACTGACAGATTTTAATCGGTCAGCCAGCATAGCTGAATATATCTACGTATCGGTCTGAAATGAGATGTTTTCATACAATCCTTCCCAGGTTTGGGAATAGGTAGTATAGCTGCCTCCACTAGGAAAGGTCCTTATTGTTTTAGTTTCATTAAACATATTACTTAGTTGTGGTGAGAGTTGTTTAATCAATTTTTTATAAAATATTGCTGTATACCCGTCCGGACCTGGAGCTTTGTTAGTTTTCAGTGCCTTAATTGCAGACTTCACGCTCAATGAATGGGGTATCCAACTGTTTAACTTGACTCTCAGATTTTTCGTGATCTACATTCTAATAAATATTTTCTAGTTTGTTCTCGATCTTGACCTTGGACCGGGATATTATACAAGTTTGAATAAAATTCACAGAATGCCCTCCTTATCTTTTCTGGACTATATAAATGATCATTCCCATCTTTTATATATTCTAACTTTAACATTTTGTTTTTTTAATTGATTAGCAAGCATTTTATCTGCTCTATTTCCGACATAATAATATTTCTGTTTCATCTTAATTAAGTTATTATTAGCTTTACTAATGAGGTGTTCTAATTACATTACATTTATTTATAAAGCACCGGCAGATTCCGCAGCGCTGTTCCAGTCAGTAGAACAATTTCACATACAAAAAAACACATACAATAACAAACTGGTGCAAAGTAGAGGAGGGCCCTGCTCTTGTGAGCTTACAATCTAGTCGCAGGTTGAGGGGGAAGTGAGACAATAGGAGAGGACTGCTTGGGTGGGGATGAGTTGAATTCCACAGGAGAGGTGTAGGTGAAATCCTGCTTTCTGCAGTGGTACTTGGTATGTCGTTTCACTCCAGTTTAACTCCAGTGGAACTCTTAACTGCCCACTTATGAAGACTGCATATGGAGTAAGCTACATTTTCAATCAAGCTTGTTTCCAAGTGAGGTCTAGGAATTTATAGGGCTGCCTCACAAGTGGTCAGATAAGGATTGCATACAGGAGGCATATGTTTCACACCTTGGCTAACAAATGCAATTAAGCTAGACTAGGGGTTCATGTGAAAGGTGTGATAGTCATACCTGTAAGAGATCACCCAGATCTATCTATCCTCCCTTGATCTCTCTCCCTCTGTCTTAGATCGTGTAGCTAACTGCCTTGCATCTGTCTCTACCTGGATGTCTGAACGTTTCTTGGAACTCAACCTCTCCAAAACTGAACTCCTCATCTTCCCTCCCTCCAATGTTAAGATTCCCCCATCTATCTCCCTCAATGTTAATGGTGCTATCATCTCCCCGTCTAATCATGCACGCTGTCTTGGTGTCACCCTTGACTCCGACTTTCGTTCACACCCCATATTCAGTCTGTCTCTAAAAACTGTCGCCTTCATCTTAAAAACATTGCCCGCATCCGTCCCTTCCTAATACAGGATGCCACTAAGGCTCTTGTCCATGCCCTGATTATCTCCCGTCTGGACTACTGTAACTCTATCTTAGCCGGTCTCCCTCTTAACCGTCTCACCCCTCTACAATCCACCATGAATGCTGCCACCAGACTTATCTTCCGCTCACATCACTTTACTAACGTCTCTCCCCTCTGTCAGTCTCTTCACTGGCTGCCTGTGCGCTTCAGGATTCATTTCAAAATCCTCACTCTTACTTTCAAAGCCCTTCACAGCGGTTCCCCTCCCTACATCTCCTCACTCATCTCTAAATACACTCCTAACCGGTCTCTCCGCTCATCCAATGATCTCCTTCTATCCTCTCCTCTGATTTCTAGCTCCCATGCCTGCTTACAAGATTTTTCAAGGGCTGCCCCTATCCTCTGGAATGCCCTCCCCCGGTCTATCCGTCTCTCCTCCTGCCTTTATTCCTTCAAAAAATCCCTCAAGACCCACTTCTTTAAGGATGCTTACAACATAGCACACTAACACCCTCCCATACTCCCATATTCCTTTAGCTTACCTTTCCTACTCCCTCTCCTGCAATACTTTTACTAGTGTGGCTGGTCTATGCCTAACAGTGGCACTTTTACCTATTGTGTAATA
>VKOC01027432.1:0-37649 GCA_009364415.1 Spea multiplicata
GAGTGCCAGCTTGGACTCTACCTCATTTAGGTTATTCTGCAATGTGTAAAGCTCAAACAGTGCTTTATCTGTTATTTCATAAACTCATAAAGTTTTATCTGTTATTTCATTACTTCTAATAGGAGAAAGCAACATTTTCTATTTCTGTATCACACAGAAATAGCCCATGAAAAACATGACCTTGTACCTTCATGATACCGTCCCTCCCATAGGTAAGAGGGACACAAATCTTTTACTTTATTACTTTTTTGTTGTTAAGATTGAACTTTTAATTTAAAACCCAAACATTTAATATATTTGGGAATCTAAAACTGCAATAAATATTAAATGACAGAGGAAATGGTAAGAAAAAGTGTAAATGTATGATTACCGTTAGAAAAAAATGCAAATCATAATGTAATGTCTCAGTTTAAAAAATGAAACAAAGATGAATACACTGCATGGGGAGACATGCTGACATAAAGCAAGTAACATCTTGTAATGTTTTTGGTTACTCCCTGAACTTTTATGTCACTTAATAACTTAATGGGTATCCTGGAGACACACTTTGAGATTAAAGGCAAGCAAAGGTTTCCTTATTCAGTATTTAAAATTAAAATGGCAACTAGAGATATTTGGAACATGTATCTTTGGAAGCCTTTACAGTGTATTTCTGGGAGCCAGCTGACTTGCAGGACAGAAGAATAGACCACATCTGACAAACAGAACAAACATTGTAAATTAATTGACAGATACAAGGCATTTTATCCAGTAAAGGCACAAATTCATAATGAGTATTAAAGACCGTGTTAAATCTCCTTTGTACTGGGGATTATGAGGTCGCCTTGACACTTTAAGGCTGGAGGCAGTGTAATGTAGTCTGCTGGTCGGATATGCATGGCCACACGTTACGTTCCTATGCTCACGGAGTGTGTGGCTGGGCACATACAGCAGCAGGTGCTGGAGCGGCAGATTGTGCGAGTATGGGGTGCTGTTGCCCAGTGTGCCGCCAGGTATTTGTTTAGTGTTCCGGATGGCCAGTCTGGGCCTGTTATTGCCATAGAAACCCATAAAATGTTGATTTGGTTACTATGGTGGCAAGACTATTTTTAATTTTCTTATTCCCTTAGATCACCTTTTTACAGGGATGTGCTAAGTTGGCTGCCAGAGGCAGCCTTGTACCTTTGGTGCCCTGCAAGGTCACATAAAGCACATTATATGAGCATGTGCTAATAGGGCGAAAGCACTAGTGTGGAAGCTTGCACAAAGAGCTGCAGGGAAGACAGGGCGTCATGTGGGGTAAAGGATGAGCGGGAAAGACAGTGAGGGAGATCTGTGTAAGCTACATGGATGATGTGTAATGGTTTAGAGAGAGTGTCTATTAGGTATTAGAATGAGTGTGTGGACGTGTATGATGTCTTAGTTACAAAGGCCCTGAAGAAATACTGCATCCAGTTGCCACTAACCCTAGGCTTATCCCTGCTTGTTTACATAACCCCTGTGTGATATTCTTCTGTATTGTATGCTTATGAATAGCATTACATCAGTTCCTGTTCTTATTTTTCTATCTGTTTCTGCTTCACAAAATTTCCCATCATTTTTGAAAACGTAGTGTTTATTTAATGTCCATTTATATATAGTGCCAGAAAGCAGAATGTATACTTTACAATATATGATACAATTAAAGGACTGCACAAGTTTTAAAGCTATATACACATTATGTTAGTAGGTGTACTTGGTTGATATTGACTTGGATAGCAGGTCTTTACCAAACAAAACTTAAAATCTCTGTTTTTCTTTTTTTTTTTAAAACTGCAATATAAAACTCACGCCTGATGAGAATACATCACACTCTTCCCTCTCCTGCTGACTGAAGTTGAGCCATGCATTGTGTTTTTCGCCACCTTGGGACCACTCAAAAATGTATAGCCTCATTTATAATAAATACATTTCTTCAAATATGCTCCGGGGCTTGCACTGAATAAAGCTATTCTTACACACTATGTGTATGCCTTTGCAGTTGTATTGATTATATAATGCTCCTGTACTTTGTATATTACTGATAAGGCACTGCAGAACAGACAAGCAATTTAATATATGTACAAGAGATAGTATCAGCTTTAGAACAGTGTCACATACAATTTTCCTTTTTTTTATTACCCACTCACTTACGATACAACAATTAAAGAGACGTTATTATCATAGATAAACCAATAAAAATAGGTAGGTACAACTACATTGACTAACTGCAATAGGATTCATTAAAATACAATTTAAACAGTTTTTCAATTACGTATGCAGGCCACTATTTTACAGAACTAGCATGCTAATTAACATAGTACCAGTTTTAAGCATACTGACCAGGTAATAATTTACATATAACAGATGATGATGCTGGTGACGGAACCTTCCATCACTGGGGCCACTGGAGAGGCCTGAGAGCCAGCCTCCTTCCTATTGACTATGAGCCCTGGCTTTGTAAAGGCTTCTGTGTCTACCCCCAGAAGTATATCATCCCATCACTTGCTGATTCGTTCAAAGGATACAGACATAAAAACTCTGCAAAACAACTTTTAAATTGTATATTTTTGGTTTGAGGGAGAATTTTTGTACAACTATGTGGTACTGCCATGGGCACCAGGTTTGTGCCAAGCTATGTAAATACAAAAATTCTGTTTTACACCTTGTATGTCTATCTTTCGGTGCCTATTTTACGATCACTGTTGCTTGAGTAACAATTTATATTGCTGTCATAATTTGTTCAGGTTTGCTGAATGGAAAACTAATTAGTCTTACAACCTACTCAATGAAATTATCATTGTGATTCATAACTCAAAGAGCCTACCCAGTTACAAAATTTCCATTACAAAAATATATATTTTTTCTCTTATTTTATAAGTGGACAATACATGCTTATTCAAAACTCCTCAACCTTGAAACCTTCGCTGGAAACTGTTTGAAAGGGTAGTAAAAATAGGAAATACATACTGAATGTCTGTTTATTTTGTAATTAATATAAAATTTACTACATAAACTATTCTAGCCATATACCACTGAATTTAAAAAAAATGTATAACTAATATTATTATTAATATTATTATTATTACTCAAGCCATTTTGTATGCTACTGAAATCTAAGTGAGCAGCAAAAATATTAAGAAATCCATTACATTTTTGTATTCATCAGTAGCACTTTATTGTATTTTATATCTTATAATATTTTTTTACATTTACTTGAAAAAGTGTTAGTATACTAAGAAATAAGTTTAATATACCGCAGCAACTGCTGAAGAAATCTGGTATCTGGCATAGCCTCCTGTGTGTGGCATTGTCAGTGTTCCCGCCATTTTCCCTTATTTAAACTTACACCCATTTACCCACAGTGCCTGTTCAAAGAGTCACTGTTTGTAACTCTGGATGCGTGTTTCTACTTTGTTCTCCTGTTGGCTTCTATCGTGTACCAGACCTCGCATTGTGTTTTGACCTCGCTCACGTGCTGCCTCTCCCGACCTCGGAAACTCCTGACCACGATTTTCTGCCTCTGGCCCTGTATTGTTCGCCTGCTGTGAATACGTCTCTGCATAGTGGGTACATCCTCGGTGTTCTCCAGGTTCCCGTCGTAACACTGTGTGGCCGGAGCTACTTTTTATGAGTTTGTTAATTTCTTTTATTATTATTTGTTTACCATCTCCTCGTACTTTCACGAGTGCCCATCAAAATCCACCCCAACCATCTCTATCATTATAATTATCCTTTCTTTCCTTCCACCCACATTTTTAGCAAACCTGTCTATCAGCCTTTTCCTTTTTCCAGTCCTTCATTCTATTGGACCTCACAGATTTTCTGACCCATCCGACACCTCAACCATATATGAAGATTTACTATTATACGGATGTCTACTTTATTATATAGAATTTATGTTTTTCCTCTACAAGAATTGAAGAATAACATAGATTGACTTTTTTATTTGTAGGAGAAAAAAAATATCACACTTTTGGACCCAAGCTACCTTTAATGACCTTTAATTGAATTGACAGTTTAAAATATGAGACATTACAGAAGCATTCTAGAGAGTATGAATTGAGGATGTAGAAACATATAATCAACCTGGCACCCTAGCATTTAAAATGATGAACAGCATTGTCTCATGTGGCAAAGTCTAAAAATTGGAGCAGTAAACTTCTGCCAGCATTTGCTTTGCCAGGTAAGTTAAGCAATAGCTGGATTTATTTAAGAAACTAAAAGCATGGAATCGTTTAGTTTAGTCCAGATCCTAATAAACAAAAACACCCATATATCAGAGTGTGAAATAGCTGAGAGTCATCTGCTACTGAAAGCCCAGTCCAATCATTACCATGGTCCTTCAGGCAGGAAATAATTAGTGGATTATTTCTGAATAAAAATATGCCTATAGCCAAGTACTTTGTTTATTAAATCCTTCACCGAGTGGGAAATGTATTGCATTGCAGATTTTTAATTTCATAGTTGTTTCGGTTGTTAAAGAGTCATTAAACTTTGAACACAATTTTATCCCTTTGTACAAGCCAAGTATTTTTAAATAACTCTTGGCATTCAAAGAAAATACTGTGTAGTTTAAGATTCATAGAGTTTTCTTTACCATTTGGATCTGTCTGCTTAAAGAAAAAGGCATACTAATGTTTTACGATAATGTAAAAACAAATTTTCCTTATGACTTGCAATGTTTCTATAAATTGTTGATAAGCAAAGCTGCTAAGTCCCTTCCTTCCATGCTGTGGCACTTAAATTGTCTTAATAGTGAACCAGTCCCTAAGTGAGAATAAACTGAGCCTCCCTGGAAGCAGACAGGTTGTGAATATGATTGTCTTTCACTGGTTTAGTCATTTCTGTAGTTCTCACTCCTGGTTGATAGATGGATAGATTCCTTTATTTATACCAACAAGCGTCAGGCACTCTTGTGGCCGCTGCACCTCCATGACACGCACCAGGAGGGGGCGGCACAGGCACATCGCGGGCTGTCTGGAGACCATGGTGACGGAGAGGTGTGGCTGCTAACAGAGAAGGAGGTGCTTCCCTGTGCCGTGCGGATGCCGCCTCCCATAACCCCTTCGTTGATGAATCAACCGGGGGCGGAGCTTCTCCCTTAACCCCTTCAGCTATGGAACGAGCAGGGGGCGGGAGGTTTCTGACGGTCCTATAAAAGCCCCTGGATCCATGATGGCAGTGCTCAGGTATTCAGAGCTTGCTTAGTTGCTTTCTGCGTCTCCATGCTGCTGTTTTTCCTGTCCTTTTGAACCTTGCTTTTTGACCCGGTTTGTGCCCCGTTTTCTGCCTTCTTGTCTGCCGCCCGCCTCTGACCCTTGGACCATGATCTGTATTGCTCTTGTGTGTCGCCTGCCCTTGACCCCTGGACCGTGACTTGGATTATTTCTTGTATGCCATTCCAAATGGTAATGGGTTATCGGTTTCACCGCATAGCGGCGCTCCCTTCATTGTCTCCAGCCTGCATAACGGGTTCCTACTCCTGATACCTACCCAGGGTGTTATAACAAGATGTCAAGTAGAGAACTTCTTGCATCTTCCTACACATCTTTTTATCTCAGAACCGCACCTCAAAAGCTTGTCCTCTTCAAAGGATTATATATTTTACAAAATATTCATGTGGTTCAGGTGCAATTAAAAAAAAGACACTTTCAATAAGATTAACATTAAATTAACATCTCTGCCTCACATTTACCATTGACTATTAGGTCTCTGCCCACAGCCCCAAACTCTAAATCACAAGCCTGGGCTGTCACAATCTCTACAAACCCAGTTGTCTATCCAGGATATGTTGTGTCATGAAGGGAGAGCAAAACATGTCTTGATCTAGCATTCGGCTGTAGTAGCATTCCTCTCAATCAATCTACCATATAGAAATGGTGGAAAGTCTCCTTTCTCTAACTGCTAAACTGATCTTCCCATTTTCTGTCAACGTCCTACTTCTGCCATTTCCTAAAATGTAGAAGATATTACCAAAACATCCAAGATGTTAATTCTCATATTTCAAACTGTCAATTCCATTAAAGGTCATTAAAGGTAGCTTGGGTCCAAAAGTGTGATATTTTTTTTTCTCCTACAAATAAATAAAGTCAATCTATGTTATTCTTTAATTCTTGTAGAGGAAAAACATAACACATTCTATATAATAAAGTAGACATCCGTATAATAGTAAATCTTCATATATGGTTGAGGTGTAGGAGACTGTAACAACCTGCTCTAATTTTTATGTTATTTTTATAATACCCTAACCCTTTCCAGTTCAAATGGTAAAAAGAAAAAAATAAATAAAGCCTAAGATTTAAATCCAAGGTACTGTATTGTAGTGCTTTAATTTCACTAAATGTAAAGTAATATATCACACAATGGAATGTTCTTACACAGAGGAATACTGTCATGAAAGAGTACAATGTCCGATAGCTGTATAATAAACTACAGGAAGGTGCAAAGAAATGAACAATAGGTGTCAATGGAAATATAGTTTGTTTTTACGGAGTTGAGGGAATAAAACACAAACAGAGAACTTTATATTATGTGTCTCTCAGTATGCAAGGTCAGAAGTGCCAACAGAATAAAGGAAGGAACAATGTCATCTCCTACACCCATACAATAAGTTTGCCAAAATAAATGTTAAGTAACGCATTTTCCCTAACATATAAGAATTTTTTCTTAGATGTGTTGCGTTTAATTTATTAAAGAACATTGCTCTGTGAATTGCTGGAGATGTGTGAAGATCAAAATCTGGCAACTGCCTTTTTATTTTACATTGCATCTTAAAAATATATATACCACACAAATATCTGCACTGTTTTGGATTTTACCAAAGTTAAAGCGAAAGAGGTTAAACAATAAATATGTCACATACAATGCAGAAGTCCATGTCTGGCTACTTCTACTACCTCTACATTACCTCCATAATTACATTGAAAAGATGGCGGGCAACCTGAAGGCCCCTGTTCTGTAGCTGGACCACAAGATTTCTAGGTTCAAAATTGGGCTTTTTGAATCTAGCACAGACCTCTGTTGTGGTTGACTTCTACAAGGTACATATATACTCCGAGACATAGCCACTTAGATCCAAACAGGTTAGATACACTGGGAAGGGGGCTTTCAACACAGCATTTTTAATACAACTCCAGTGGAGAACAATGCAATGGCGCCAGTCTATATTATATACTGTACTGATGAATTACGAAGTGGAGGTCACCCTGTAACTTAATTATACAATACACTTTACATCTAATACATTTTACACTGAACATAATCAGAGGGTAAATAATAAATACTCCAACCCAGATACCTCAGCATTTTAATACATTCTTATACCCAAAAATATGACAATGGTAATTATTAGCATTATGACAACCTTGTTAGTAGTATTAAGTGACCTTGGACATTTTGTCATTCAAATTAGCCTAAAAGTATTATTTATAGAGCTAACAATAATGGATAATAATAGACACTATATTATTTTCCAGTGGCTCCAAATTTATGTATGTTATGCAGCACCTCTAAAAATAATATTTTTTAGGATAACTATATATGCATATATTCAGCCTAGGCTGAATGTAGATGGGTTTGAGATAAACATAACATTCAACATAATGTTTAAGTTCTTCTTTTAGGGAAAGGCAATATAGCATAATATATTAAAATGAGGCACCGCATTGTGTGTAGAAAATAAATTGTTCTAGCAAGTGGTATTCTATTGACAGGCACAGGAATTAAGTAGAGAAAATGAGCGTTGGTGTAGACTTTCCAAGTCAATCCAGCCCTTTCTCGAAACAAGAAAAAGCCAGCAAATTATATAATGATAATTACTCAAGTTAATACTTTAATTCTGTTGTGTTGTTTTTGTACTGGCACATAAAATAAAACCCTCATTAACTATGTAACTGTCACTTAATTGTAGCTTCATAGTAAATATTCAATAACAGCTTTCCCGGATCTGGAGAAAAAATCAGTTTCTATTTCACATTGATTTTATGACAAGAGTTCACAAATGTTAGACTAGGGTGTTAGAATGTGTTTCTTTGGTCATTTTGCATCCAAATTTAAATAAACAGATTGTGAATAGAAGAAAATTAGTGGCTTTCCACGTTTCAGATTTCCCACTAATTATGCTGAGGGCTTTGCCTTTCAAGTATTTGGTTTCCCAGAGCAGACTTTCTGTCCATCTTTTCTAAATTCAGGGAAAGTACATTCTCAGTTCTGGTCATAAGTATAATTTGGAGGGGGGTTATGTATAACTATACTGAATTGATAACATTTGTCTTAAAAATCCTAGACTATGTTTCTATCCTATTTTTTGTAATTTATGTATTACATATTACCAGCCAGAAGCCAACACTGGGGTCAAGGACAGTGAGTACAGTTCAGTGATTTGTTGAAGTCAGGTAGGGCTAGGGAGCGATACTACAGTGTTCTGTGCCAGCCAGAGCACACACCTCTGCAATGGAGTTTGGCTTGCATAAATGAAGCCCAATGAATTGCTGCTGGAGCTCAACCAATAGGGCAAAATACTGCCAGTTTGAAGCAGGGGTAGAGCTTCTATTGGTACCATGGGGTCCTCTCTCAGTCGATGGTGTCATCCACCGACTAGTGTTCCTCGCTGCTAGAGGAGCCATCACGCAGCCAGATCCTCCAGTGGTTGCCGACCCTCACCTGTTGCTGCTGCAATTCTCTATCAGATGCGGCTGCAACACACTCAAAGTGAACGTGGGCGTACATAGTGCACCAAATCCGATTTTTGGCCTCTTTTTTTATACAAAGCCCTAGAGTTCGTTATACCTCGTCCTTTGATACAATATTTAATTGTCATATGCTGGGGCATGGTAATACAACAAAGCGGTAAATAAAGTAACCCTTCAGTGTGTATTTTGGGAGTGCTCTGCTAATCCCCAGCCTTTGAGTCTCCATTGACTTTGATAGAGACTATGCAACTCTGAGTGAAGTAAGAGTTCACCAAGTTCCAAACCATAGAATAGATAAAAGGCTCCAGACAGCCTGCCCCATAGCAACTAACTAAGAAAGGGAACACAGGTACAATGTAAACACCAATTAGGTCTTAATTATGCAATCCTATTGCATTGGACTCCCACTTCTCTCAGTTTATAGTTAAGCCCTTAAGTACAGAAGATCCTAGCTATATATAGTAATAGACTATATTGACAAAAGTTTTGGGAAACCTAACCATTACACCAACACGCACTATTAGGACTTTGCATTATAAATACATAGACATGAATATGTATCTGGCCCACCTTTTGCAGCTATAACAACTTTCAATCTTAATGGACCTTGCTTTGTGCATTGGAGCACAGTCATGCTGGAATAGAAAAGGGCCTTCCCCAAACTGTTTGCATGAAGTTGGAAACATAGCATTGTCCAAAATGTCTTGGTATTCTGCAGCTTTAACATTTCCCTTCACTGGAAGTAACGGGCCTAGCCCAATCCCTGAAAAACAGCCCCATACCATGATCCCTCCATCAAACAGTTGGCATAATGCAGTCAGGCAGGTAACGTTCTCCTGGCATCCACCACTCCCAGACTCACCCGTCAGACTACCAGGCAGAAAAGCATGATTCGTCACTACACAGAAAAAATTTCCACTGCTCCAGAACCAAGTGGTGGCTTGCTTTACACGTTATACTCGTTCTGATGCTTGGCATTGTTCTTGGTAATGTAAGGCTTACATTCAGCTGATCAGCCATGGAAACCCATTCCATAAAGCTCAACTGAACAGTTTCTGTGTTGATATTAATGCCAGTGGAAGTTTGGAACTCTTCAGCGATGGAAACAGCACATTGTTGGCGACTTTTTACACACCATGCCTCAGTGCTCAGTGATCACAGTGTCTGTGCCTCATCGAGCGATCGGATATCCCTGCAGGGTATATCCTGTCCTCCGATGACCTTCCGGGTGACGTCAGCAGTGGCGCAACCAGGAAGGGAATACCTGATCATGCGATTGGCGTTTAAAAATGTAAATGTTTCTTCGGCGTTTGTGCAGGAAGCTGTTATAGCAGTACCGGTACGTCCATAGGGGATTCTTGGGATGCGTCTTTTCTGACGTACTGGTACGTCCATAGGGGACAGACGGGTTTAATACACTCCAGCAGTATTAACAATATATCTAGGTAATATGTCACAAAAGCAAATACATGCTAATGTGTGCTATTTAGTGTTTACAACATGCAGTTTGATGTTCTGTTTGTATCCAAACTATCAGCTTTGCCACAATTGTATTTAGTGATTGTGTTCTGAAAGGCTGGGTGTGTTCAGGAACTCTAGCACTAGCAGTGGTTAATATATAGTAATAGCATGTTATTGGTGATCTAAAGATTTACAAGGACTTGAAATCATAGTTTTTGGTGGAAATGTAGATAAATATTTTAAGAAAAACATTAACAAGAATGGGATGACATAAGGACATCCACATGTGATCTTATATATATAGTATGTCGCTCTCTACTGTGCTTCCTAAGTAAACAGCATAAATAATTAAGAAATGCTATAATGGTATTACTTACCTGAACCAACACACTAACCACAGATATGTATTTGACTTTCAACCTTACTGTTTTTAAAATACTTCAATGATTTTGTGCATCAGCTGGAATACCCTTTTATCTGACTGATATTCAGGTAATGATAGTGCCTGTGGGTTTAAGCAAAACTTATAAGAAACCAGTTGAAGAGGTTCCTTATAGTTTAACCCCTTAATGGCAAAACTGTTTCTTACTCATTGTACACTTTGGGACAAAGGCTCTTTTAACATTTTCAGTGTTGCTGTTTAGCTGTAATTGTCTTCTTTCTCATTATGGACACCCACACACATCATATATTATTGTTTTTCAGGAGAAGCAGGGCTTTCTTTAGATATCATTTTTTTATCATATCATCTAATTTACTAAAAAAAAAATGATATAAGTATGAACTCTCACATTTATTTGAAAAATATTTTACTCATCTGCAAAAATGAATGAAAAAACCTGCTAAATAGATTCTACTATTTGTCCTGAGTTTAGAAATACCCAATATTTTATGTTCTTTTGCATTTTTCTGCAAGTTATTTGGCAATAATTACAAGTAGAATTTTGCTATTTCAAAACCATTTTTTTCCCGAAATCTGGTCATTCTGCCTCATGTGGTATTTGGGACATCTTTGAAGCCGGCCAATGCAATTTACCCCATCAAACCATATATTTTTGAAAACTAGACACCTCAAGGTATTTTAAATGCTGGTATTTTAAATGCTGGTATTTTAACCATTTTCATGCACTAATTATACCATCACCCTTTCTTAAACTTTATGGTAGTAATTTTTGCTCCTGGTAGATGTCACTGTCAGACAACATCCCAATTTGTGCCCAGTAACATCTCCTGAGTACAGCGATACCCCACATGCATCGGTTTGTTGGTTTATTTGGGAGGTAAAAGGCCACCTTTGTGAGGTGTGCATTTTTTGGCATTTGGACATCTGGTCTGTCTGTGCCGATGTCCCATATGTGGGACATCTTTGAAGCCGGCCCACTCGACTTACCCTATCAAATCATACACTTTTTTAAACTAGGCACCCCATGGGCATTTACAACGCCAATATTTTAACTCATTCCATGCGACAAGTTTTGTGAAGATATAGCGCTTATAAATATATATTGTAGGACTTGCTCATAAAAAACTTTTATATGTATATATATATATATATATATATATATATATATAGATGAGAGAGAGAGAGAAGAGAAGAGAGAGAGAGAGAGGACTTTTTGTGACAGTGGGGGATATATTTTGAAATGTTACCAATTTTTGTTTTTAGTATTTTCTTAATTTTTTACTAATCACATTTGACCTGCATGGTGAATGCAATACCTGTAGTTGCTCTTTTTGTCGGGGAGAGGCTTTCCTCCACGATCCACTACCTTCGGCTTTCCGTGGATGCTGCAAAGCCGCCAATCGTGCAGGTATTTAACAGCAGCCCGTACATGTACGGCTTTTGCACCAATGTATTGCATCGTGACCCCGTACATGTACGGGCTTTGTCGCGAAGGGGTTAATTCTTACCACATCAATCAATGGCAGATAACATTTTGACAGCCAGGAGGTCTGTTTTTAATAGTATTCAACTAATACTTTTATGAATAATAATTCAAGGCATATTTGTACCTTTTTTTTTCAAATAACAGCACCCAATACTGGTTTTCCCATTCATTTGTTCTTCGTGTTGACAATGGGTGTTTTATTTATTGATTTACACAGCGCCACAGTAATTTGCAACATGTCTTTACTACTTAACTTAGATGTTTAACTCCTTCAGTACCAGATGATTCCACCAAGCACTATATCTCACCCTGTTGATTTTATTATAATTATTATTTATCCTTTTCCTGCTGGTTATCATTTTCGCTGTACCCACCTCCCCATAGGCATTGTGATCATATAATACATCAACACATTATATGGATCCTGAGCTTACTACTTAATACTTTTATTATTGGATTTAGAATGCACACTACATGTACCTCTCAAAGTCCCTGTTTCCCAGACCAAGAGTTGCCCAACAACTGGGTAATTGAAGAACATGCAGTTTATTAGGGTCAAAAGGATTTTAACATGACTTCTACATGAGGTCAGAATGTTTTTTTTCATTACCAAGTACTACCAGTTAAGTAGTAATCAAGATTGTACTTTTGAGAATTTCTCAAAATATATAGAAAAATGCGTATAGTATTTATAATGTACTAAAACATGTTTTCTAATAATATCTGACAAGTTATAAACACAGAGGACATTGATTCCAAGAGTACAGAATCAAATGCTGTGTTATTTCAGTATCATGAATCTCATGGTTGAATTAGCAATTGTTAACTGACAATTTTCTGCTTGACTGAAATGGAAGAGGGTCATTTCTGCTTGGGGCAGGATGGGAGGAGGTGACTGCCCACATGCTTATGGACAAAAACATAAATTAGAAAAACATCTGAAAAGTAAAACTGGATGCAACATTTAGTCAACTTCCATTTTTTCCTTTTAACATACTAAAGAAATCCAGAAAACTTCAGTAATTGGGCCCTTTGGGTATAGACAATATGCAGATGTGACCTGTGCCGTTTAGTGTTATTGTGTCACAATTCATAAGAAGCATGCTGCAGATTGTTCAAAATTATACATTAGCCATGTACATGATTTCTGTACACATCACAGCCTGGTGACCGTTTTTCAAGGGTCACACTTGGGTGTCACATCTTATATCAATCCAATTCAGTGCGTGGCTACAAACTACAAACAAAAGAGTAATGGCTTCCGATTTGTAGACTCTCAGATATAATATCTCAGGTTTAATATAAATAACTGAAACATTTCTATTAATTTGCTATGGCAAAAGTTGCAATATTTTTTTTTAATGCATCCTCCTTCAAATAGATCTTGCTTGTTTGGATGGTCCAGGAATGTTTGTTACCGTGTTCCTTGTATCCTGAGTTCTGACCTGGAAAGGTCACCAACCATTAGCTGAGCTTTTTACATTTTTTTATAATTTAATCTTTATTGAAAGCTTGTGTAGAAAGTACAGAACAGAACATCACAATGCAAATACAACAAATTGGACATTTTCAGATCCAAGCATCAATAATTAACTTGTGCACATAACAAGTCGATCAAACAATAAGGACCCAATACATTCCAAGATAAAGAGGGCCTCTACACTGTTGGTGCAAGGTTACTGTAGGTATGTGGGTCATGTCAGAAATCTGATGTATGGGTCCAGTGCATGTGACGTCCTTCTAGGGAGAGTGCTTTCACTTTAGAGTGTCACAGACTGGGTCCATACAGATGACTGTAATGACCCAGAGAGCCCAATGATGGGATGCAGGAGTTATCGCGCAGTAGCGGAGATGGACAGGGCATGGTGCAGGGTGACTGCACTGTCCAGGGTGTTGAGCACCTAGGGCTGTGCGACCATGTACCAGCGCCCTGACATAGCAGATGATGTTGTCCAGTTCAAAACAAAGTAATAACCTGCAGGCACCCTGGAGCAGGCATGAGACAAAGCTTTCCAGGCGAATGTGCAGGATGCTGCAGGCTGGGAGTAGGGAAGCTAAGCAGAGTAACAGCAGAACATAGCAAGCAAGGGGTACAGAGCAAAGAGCAGGGAGACCGAGCAAGAAACATAGCCATGACATGCATGATACAGGACACAACACTGAGGACAGGGAACAAGGAACACAGGGGATGGAGTGAGGAACCCAGATCCTCAGACGCTTCTCCTTTAAGCAAGGATAGGATATCTAAACTGGGACATGGGGATAAAGTAACAGGCACATATGTCCTTATCCAGTGTCTTATTTACTATGAACAGTTTATCAACTCTATTCCACTTCCAGAAGTAATAAGAAGTCGTATTGTATGTGCTCTTTTTATAGAAACATATTTAGTGGAAGTTGTAGGTTTTGTGATTTTCACTTTCTGTACTTTTTAAGATGTGAGTATGCCCTCGAATGGTAAGTATTTGCAGTAAGGGCTCCATGACATGGAAGTGACGTCCCTTATTGGTCATAAGGATGTCCTGCCCTGGGGTCAGCCTGAGGTGCTGGTTTGTCAGGCATCTCTGGGGTGGTGGCATGGGACATCACTTAAGCTGGGTGCCCCACATGTCTGGTCACCATTTTGCTCAATATAACTTACCTCCTTGATTTAAATTTTTTTTCATACTATCCTTACCTGGCATTTCCCGTGGGAATTAGGCACTACAGCAGGGGGTAGCCCTCACTGAGAGGGCTACGACAGGAGCACTAGCCAAGGGGGATTATAGTTCAAACTTCAAAGTCTCCTTAAGGGCTGGGGCCACTTAAGGAGACTGGGGCCGATGGTTTTCTCTTACATCAGAGTACATCGTTAGGCTTATACCTAGGCCAATTCTCGCAGGTATTGTTATTATGGAATGTTTTTGTTTTGCTTACAGTGTGGTTAAGCTTCAATCTGGTATCGGGGTTGATGGAAAGGCTAGTTATTTTTAGATTCACCATGTAGACGGTGCTTGCATCATGTAAATGTTTTTGGTCAGCTCTATTTATAAATACAATTTAATTTTTCTGAACATTCTAGAGCAAACTGCCTTATGGAATTGGTTCCAATAAGTCAAATTAAATAGTACATTAAAATGGGACAAAGGTGGGTGCAGAAATTGATCAGGCCCCATGCTGTCCCAGAATCTGGGATACATTTCTGGAGTAAACCCTAGCAATATGTTAGATTATATCAATAGCACATATAATCAGAAATACTTAACATAATGGGTTATGATAGAACCATTTAGGCAGCTTAGTAAAATGGTTAACCATCATGAAAGCAGTTGCAGATCACAAGACTGTAGAAAAAATATAAATAAGAATGGAAATTCCCACATCATGTTACATATTTTTTCTGATTTAAAGGAAAAACATTACAGTGAATTTCCAGGCACCAAACAAGAGCAATTTTCATAAATTTATGACAAAACCTTTTAAGTAAAAAAGGATCAATCAGAAATCTAAAATGTGCATTAGTTCAAAGATCCTTGTGAAGTATTGAGGATTAAAAGGTTTAAATTTCTCTGTCTATGACAAAAGAAGAGACAAGTCAGAGCAGTGAGTCCAGGGCAAGATCAGAGTCGATGGTTTTCTAACTTTCAAACAAAAGAGATGGTAAATTGTAATAGCAAAGTGAAGTTTAAGCATTGGCATTTAGCATTGAAAAAGTCAAGCACCAGTTACGGAGAAACAATAGAAACATTCAAAAAACAAGCATTGAATGCCTAATGGAAATTAAAAAATAAGTTATCTCAAAATAGTAATGTGCTGTCCAACAGGTAGTAGATCATTGTCCTAGCTACTGAACTGGAAAGAAGAAATCCAGTTCAAGTTGCATAAAAACATAGATTTAAAAATAATTGATTCGCCCTTGTGTAAAAAAAGTGGGCTAACAGGGATGACAACATTAATTGGTGAAGGGGGAACAAAAAAGATATGATGGACTTTTGTTGAAGAAGAAGATTAGGGTTTGAAGAACTGACAGGCCAGGAAAGTCTTAAATATTTAATACCCAGGGTCAGTGATGTAATTGACCTCTTTTTTCCATTCGGACCCACTCAACATAGTACCATAAGTGAACATTTAATAGCATCTGTGATAACATGTTTTACTCCATCCACAGCTCAAGTTGGATCACACGGCTATACCCTCATGCCGAAATATTCTTAATATACCCCTGGTACTGCCTCCTTTTCTCTCGGATATCAGCCATGACTAAACATGATCTAAACACCGTCTAGTTAGTGGATTATACCACTGCAATAGACTAATAATACATTTTAGAGGCTATTCATTTGTACAGAACGCATTAAAAAAGACCCCAAAAACTGCCATGTACTCAAAACTAGATTATAAATGCTTATGGGTGCTTGAAAAGTACATAATTTGTTTAAATAAAAACATAATAATAGTATAATATCGTTATTCAGATGTAGCAAATGTCATACATTTTGCAATATAGTGAACTATTACAAATGTTGCACAATTGCGCCATTCAGTATTTACAATAAATCATAGATTTTTGCAATATAAGTTACCAAAGTGGAACTAAATTCAGAGCTAGAGCTGCAATGAAAGCCCCGTTCTCATTTAGACAGAACAAGTAGAATCTCATTAACTACAGGACATGAGTGGTATAAAGAAAACACACACAATAAAAAACAGCAATTCTTAATAAGTACATGATGGGTTCTGTAATAGAATCCTTGTCTTGGTGACTTTGGAAGCACTTGACCTTTAATCATGTCAGCTGGAGTTCTTGTTAAAGGATTTGCTATTGTCGCATTATTATAGATGATATGTCGCACATTGTTTTTCCTTCCCCAGAGCTTTTTGAGTTACAAATGCCATAGTTTTCTATAGTATTCTAGTTTTTTCAAATTAACTTTGCATATTTCTTCTCCAAGGTAAGTCTTGCACATATCGTTAAATGCAAAATATTTACATCTGGAGCAGGTAAGATGGCTGTCGATGATGGCAGTAGGCGATTGATAGACCTCACTACGCTACTGAAGTGTCTTCTCGGAGAACTGCAGTTCCACCAGGTACATGGTACATGCAGTAGTTGGCATTCTAGCCTTTTTTAGATTAACTACGTACCACATACATGGCATTTAAACGATTAAACAGTACAGTCTGCGACCAGATTAATTTTCTTCCAAACAGTTTTTTCTGGAACATCCCTTTTAATACATTCACATGGTAATATTTCAGTAGCATTAAAATATAAGAGCCTTTTCCAGCTAAAATGTGTTTTCCATTTCATAGTATTTAAAGGTCAATAACAAGGAAGCTGTTATTGAATCAATCACACTTTGCTGTACAGTATTGTTCAATTGATTAAATGTTATGGTTGTTGTGAATGTTATGATTATAGTATGACATTTATTTTCTATCTAGTTTAAGATATTCTGCACATTTTATGTTTACTTAGAACTTTACAATAGTGCTGGTTAGAACACCTAGGGCTGAAAGGACTAAAAGGAATACCATTCCTGAAATAGCTGTGCTAATTTGATTGTCGTCAGGAGACAACTGTTTCTTTGCTGAGGATCACATGGCAAATGTACAGCACACTTGCCACGCTTTTCTGCAGAACTGTTGAAGTTAACATGGGTTGTTTCATAGTTGTTTCATTAACAATGCTGACATCTGGCAGGTTTTCCAGCAACGTCCTCTCCCTAATTATTCTAGGTCTAGATCACTTCACAAAATCAATTTGTATAATAATAACAGCCATTTTAGGAAGGTCCAGGTTTATTCTGCGCAATGCATATACTTGACAAGTGTCTTTAAAAAAAAACAAAAAACACAAATCTTGTCCAACTGTCCCGATTTGGTGACTATCAAGACAAAGAGATTATTTCATGTTCAGAGCATGTTATTACAACCTAGTCACATCACCCACACATTGTTTCTGAATTGATTAAAAATATATATATTTTCTTTACTATTAACACTAACTTTCCAAGGTCAATACATGCATTCTTGCAGGAAAAATTCACTATTAAGTGAATGAACCCCATTGTGTTCAACCAAATATCCACTAACCTCGACCATGGTATAAGTATATTTGAAAATAGTTGGAGGGTCATGATGCAATTGTGAGTGCTTATTTGGTCATATTGTACAATGCTACTGGCCAGTTTATAACTAGCTATGATGCTGCTCTTCTAAAGTGTTTTTCAGAGCTAAAATTGTCTCTTATCCTTATCCATATAAATACAGAATTGACCAAGTATATGCTCTCACCTCTCTCATCTATTAATAAAGATGATTTTAAGAAAAGTGAAATGCTATTGGAAATCTGTTACCACTTTATTTTTAACTTTTATGCCACACTGCTTCATGGGTGTAATAAACATATCACTGGCATTTGCTCTTGGTCACAATGCAGCATGTTATACTTCAATGGCTTCTGAATTGAACATTGAAGTGATAAAGCAGTGGATAATCTGGTCTGTGAAGAGTCCCACTTTCCTTGGAGATCAAAATCCCAAATGAGTTTGTCACATTGCATTATTTCCAGAGACTTGATGTTAATGTTCATGTCTTAGTGACTACGGGCCTAGGTAAAACATAAAATCATCCAGGCTATTTTGACTACTAATCCCTCATCTCAACAGAACATATGGTATTGGAGAAAAAAAAGACAATCCCAGGGTATGATTAGGAACAAATAAAGTAGCAAAAGATTATTTAGATAAGAAACAATAATGTATTAGGAGGTTTCCGAAAGTCACTCCCTAGAGAAATATCCCAGAGTGATTGAGTTAATCTTCTTATAAACATTCTTGATCACTTATAAGTCTTTGACTCCCCATGGGATTTTTTTTTATCACAGCCAAATGATGTGCCAAGCAGGTCAGGTCTGTTATAATGTCATAGTGTCCTGCTCAATATAATGAAAAATGTGTTCCTAGCTCCCCATTTAAAATTTTAAGATCAACTGTGCAAGAAATGATCTTGATAAAAAAGACAGTTCCATTGTTCTCAATGTTTTTTTGTAAGCTGCGTAATTAACGCCATATTTGCTCGATTATAAGACGACCCTGATTATAAGACAACCCCTCAAAATTTGAATATGAATTTAGGAAAAAAAGAAAAAGCCAGAATATATGACTACCCTATAGGAAAAAAGTTTAACTAGTAAATATTCACATGTAAACTATTTTTTCATATTTGATAAAAACTATGATTGAGAAAAATGCATGTTTTTTTTTTCCTTTTATTTTCCATCCTGCCCCCAGTTATGATTTATACTCCCTTATATGGCAGTCTGTCCCCCAGAAATACCTTATATCTCCCTATATGCCACTCTGCCTCCCAGATATGCCTTTTAACCCCCTATTTGCATCTGCCCCAGATATACCTTATACCCTCTATATGCCACTCTCCCCCAGATATGCCTTATACACCCCTATATGCACTCTGCCTCCTGATATTCCTTTTAAACCCCCTATATGTTTTACTCTGCCTCCCTGATATTCCTTTTAACCCCTATATGCCACTCTGCCTCCAGAAAGTCCTTACCCCCCCCATAAGCCACTCTTACCCTCCCCCCAACTTACCAGCATCCCTAGACTTGTCCCCGTGCTTTAGATTCCTTTGTGTCAGCTGTTGAACATCTGCCCGATGTGCGCAGACAACCTCTGCTGCTGCCGGCACTTCCGCCGAGGTTTCTATGACTGAGCACCGGAAGGTCATGTGATGCCGGTGCTCCATCATAGAAGCCCCAGAGGAAGTCCCAGCAGCAGCGGAGGTTGTTTGCATGCATCGCACAGACGTCCACCGGGTGCCAGAGAGGAGGATCCACGGCTCCTGCAGTGCTGTGGGGGATCTGGATCTTAGTCTTGTAGTCAGACCTCAATTTGAGGTCTGATTATTAGACAACCTTGAATATGGCAATGTTTTTTTTTTCAGAGCATTTGCTCTGAAAAAACCTTATAATCGAGCACATACGGTAATAGGACTGGATCATAGTAAACAATACAAAAGAAAAAAAAGCAAACACACAACTTTGCATGGAAATTAAAAGTATAGCGCTGATAAATTTCAGTTATTCTTTACAAATATGTATATTTATTACAAATATATTATATATAGTATATGTATTAAAAAAATAATCATTTTATAGAATACATGTATAATAGTTAATAAGATGGATTTTGTAATAGGAAATATTTTATGTTTCTCCTTTATATAAGTTAAATTTCAAGTACCAAAAGTGTACTTAATAAAAGCCAAAGGCTTTTAATGGTAAATGACACATTTATGTATCTCTGGGAAATTTGTGAAGATAGGTTTATTAGCAGTATATTTCAGTGAACAATATTGTACACGATGAACTAAAACAATTTTTTTGCTATGAAGTCTACTAAACTGGAAACACATTTTTTCAGATAAAAGCACAGAATTAAAATAGACCCTCACATAAACACTGTTGGCTTATTCTATGAGTAACTATATACTTTTTGAGAAATAGATTAAACTGAAATAAATCAAAACTATTATGGCTAAGTAAATAGGTAATTCAAGACCACATTAAGGAGCCTGGAGTCTTGCAGCAACTTTACATAAAGGATGCACCCATGTCTTGCACTCAACCTTCCACCTCAACACACACAAAAAAAATTATTAAAAACGTAATATTCCTCTACAGTTTCTCAATGTCTATAGTCAAGTCTCGGTTACTCCTATTGCAGAGTTCCCTGCAGGCATTGGTGTTGTATGACACACAAAACCCGTCCTTGCCCTGACATCCTCTTTGGTTTATAACCACTTAAGGCCCACAGGTATAATTATATGTCCCTGAGATATCTTCAGTTAAGTCCTAAGGACATAACATTTTGTCCCTTGGTAAAAGAAGCAATCCCCTCTGCTTACCACTGTGATCTGTTGCTGGCTGCCCAAAGACCCAGGCAGTCAATCCGCAACAAATCAGCAGTTCTATTCTGTATATAATTGAGGAGTGAACACACTGACAAGAGCAATGCTAATAAATATTGCTCATACCTCTGTCTCTGTCTCAGCTTCTGTCATCCTCACTCTTATTATAAGATGGAGAAAGACTGAGCAGTAGATACATTGTATTTAGAAATTCCAAGTGTTTCAAAAGTACAATTTAGGTTTCCTTCAATTTGAAATAGAGTATTTTTATTTAATTATTGTATTGTAAATGCCAGTAGTATCCAACTGCTGTTCATCTTTTGACCTCTAAAGCATAATTTTGTAATCATATTTAGTTTTAGTTTTAATTAAATTTATATATTTTTCTTAGTTCTTTCTTCGTCTGAAGCGTTTATGAACAGCTGCAACTCAGCCACAAAGCGAAAGAACAGTAAAGTAAAGTCACAAATCAAGATCACTGAGTGCTGAGGCGCATGTGTAAAACCTGCTAACGCTCTGCATAGCTAAAGAGTTCCAAACTTACGCTCTTATTAATATCAGCACAAAAACTGTGTTGTGGGAGCTTTATGCAATGAGTTTCCATGGCCAAGCATCTGCACGCAAGCCTCTCAGGTATTTTTGACACCACTCTGACTTCATGTATTGTTCTTCTTCCATCAGTTCAAGCTAGTACCTAACCTTAGTGTTTGAAGTCCATCTAGGAAAGATGAAACACTGGATGTAGTGCAGAAAATAGGAACTAATGAACTACAAAATAGGAACTGAGAATAAAAAAAATAGATGAAAAACTATGACAGTTTTTAGTTAGAAGTGATAGCGGTATGCTTTCAGATATATTTTATAAAAGGAATATACAAAATGTTCTAAAAAATATATATCCAAATACCATATCAAAGGTAAAAAAAGAAAGCTGGAAATGATGTACCCTGAAAATGGAGATATGTATATATATATGTATATTTACAGTATGCTCTAATGAGGAAACATTGTCAACCTCAAAATGTTGGTGTCATTACTCACTTTACTAACCCATGACCCAGTGGAGGTAGCTGTATAATATAAGGGTGTGAAAGCAAGCACTTTTTACATAGCATGTCAGAGTAATTATGTTTGGCGTTGGTAGAATGGAGACTGTTTATCCAAAATGTGCTGTTTAAACAGTGGTATAGCCAGAATTAAAGAAAACAAGCTGGGGTAAAACAGAATGTTCCACAAAAACATATTGAGTCATCTTCCCACTCAATATGGTGTTCAAAAACACAACATTTTTAAAAACATAACTTAATTAGAGATTAATATAGCCTTGGTACATATATAATCTAAATTTTAATAAAGACAGAAGGCGAATAATTTGCATAACATCTTTACTCTACTACCAATAGCAGCAAAGTGACAAACATGAAAATCAAAATATATAACCAATCAACATAAAACAGGGCCTATAAAGCCTGAAGACAGCCACTCCTCCTCCTCTTCTTTGATGCAGAGCCAACGTGAAGAACAAATACGAACAGGAGATTATAACAAGAACCAAACAAAACTGCTATTCTCGACGGGTCAAACCAACGTCCACCCCAGAAAGGGCACGATTAAACTGAAAGAAAACAGGAACAGTAACTGTGATCCTATAGCAAGGTCAATAACACAGACAGTAATAAAAACAACAAAGAGGCTACAAACACACCACAACCCCACGCTACACGCGTCTTTATTAAAATGTAGAAGCCTTGGACCACTCCGCGGAGTGCAGGACGTCCGACAGGAAGGCACCTAGAGACACAGCACCTGAGGCCGCTACCCCTCTGACCGAATGAGCCCCGGACCCAAAAGCCATGGTGGAGATGGTAGATGATACCAGACGAAACGGAGAAACATACGAGAGAAACATAAGAAGATACTGCCGAGAGCAGCGAGCCAAACGCAAAAGCGGCTGCTCCAGAAAGTATGGATAGGAGACAGCTGAAGAAAAAGATTTGGTGTAACAAGAGAGCAAGAAAACCACCCCTCTCCGGAGAGAGAGAAATTATATCAGCATTGAAAGCCCGGTCATTGGAAATACGGTGAAAGGAAACTAAAGCCAGAAACAAAGCAATGGAAGACTGCCATTTGGCCAAAAGCTGTTAAAGAGAGAGGGAAGGATTGTTAGGACAGGATTTCATAAAATCCAATACCTTCTGGACGTCCCAGAGAGAAGAATACTGGGGGACAAGATAACTGGGCTCTGTGCCAGAGGATGCCTACCCAGGGGAGCACCCGAGACCGGAGAGTGAGAAGCTGGGATGGCTGATCTATGACATTAAGAGTACGGTAAGACTTCCTCTGGGAGAAAAGGTGAGAGAGAAAGTTGAGGACAGCAGTTACAAGGGCCAAGAATGGATCATCCTGACGTACCAGACACCAAGACACCCAGGACCTCTAAGGGATCCTCGAAGACAGTTTCAGGAGTGACGGGAACCAGGGTTGGCGGTGTGATGAGAAGCCTGATACTCGCTTGAGCCAGATCATGCGAAGTGCCTGAGGAATCAGAGCAAAGGGGGGGAGCATAAGCCTCGGATGGAGGCCAAGTCTGTAGGAAGTCTTCCATTGAGGCACAGTCCGCATCTGGAAGCCAGCTGAAGAAATTTGCCAGTTGAGTAGTCAGTCTGAACGCGAAGAGTTTGATAGAAAATGGACCCCTCCGAGAGTCCAGACACTGGAAGTCTGCAGAGCTTCCAATGGCTGACATCCCTCAAGTGATTGGAAAACCAGTATGTCACTGTATTATCAGAGCCTGATATTCTGCCTTCAGTGGTGTGGTTGGCCAGGCAGAAATCGTAGAGATCTTTGGTAAGGACCGTTTAGCATACGTGACCGCGCGCCCCGCCATGGTTGACTGCCGAGATGTTGTCCATCCAAAGGAGAATGCAGCAGTTGGAGCGATCTGCGGCTGAATGGCAAAGGAACCTGCAATCAGTTCCAGAAATTGATGTTCAGTTGTCTCTCCTTCACCAACCATCAAACACCTGTTGCTCTGGAAGGTGTGGACTAAGTCAAGAAGGGAGCCGAAGATAGCTGGACCATTCCATGCCTTAATGTATCATGGCCACCACATGAGTTCTAGCCTCACCTCCTTCAAGAAGGTGATCTGTTGACCATAAAATAGAAACCTGGGAAGGTGGGTCGCCTTGAGTTGCTGAAGAGCTCAGTAGTGAATCAGGAAAGATTGCTTGGATGGACAAGGAGAGTAGGCCCACAATGCGAGCTAAAATCCGAAGTGGAATTGTCTTGGAGCTTAGCAACCTACGGATCTCCTTCTTGATAGATATAATTTTGTTTGCCGGTAGCTTGAATCCCAGAAACTAGATGACCAGAGATGGGGTAAGGGCCGACTTGGCAACGTTGATCATGAAACCCAGGTTCTGAAGCCACCTGATGACAAAGGCTGTCTGTTGGCGTGCCAGTATAGGATCCTGGGAGCGGTTCACCTGGGTCTGGTCGACAGGGACTGTGAGATAGACATCCTTGAGATCCAGAAGTGTAAGCCAGTCGCCCTCTAGTAGAAGAACTCTAACTCTGAGGAGATGCATGCCTTCCATCGTGAAGTTGATGAAAATGTTGAGACATCTGAGATTTATAACGGGTCAAAACTTCGCATATCGCACGTTGCTTCCCTTTAGAGGTGCCAAAAATAATGCCCTTACATGGGTGTTTGCTCACTGAGCCCTCTGGATCAATATCCAAATAAGGCGTGTCATCCCTGAGGCTAGGGCTTCTTGAAGGGCCAAATTGAAGGAGGCCCAGGCTATGGAGAGCCATGATGACAGGTCTGCCGCTGAAGTCATGTGGGTCTCATCTGCTATAGTTAAGCACTGCTCTTGGTGGTATTCACAGCAAGAGAGTATGAGAAGAAAACATGTGAAGATGTTGGCACCATAGATCTGTGAGAGGTCAGTAATAAATGTGCGAGGCACAGTATATAAAACCACAAGGTGGCGGTAGAGGCTCGTAGTATAGTAATGGTAAGTTCCCAGGTGTAGTAAAAGTATCACCCAGATGGGGACAGGGACCAATCTTAAAGGAGGCTAATAGCTGGTAGGCCTCCCTGAATCACATTAGGGAGGAGGGCAGAGAAGCGGAACATGGAGAGCAAGGGAAGCAGCTCCCTGCTACAGACAGGTAAGGGAAAACCTGTCAGAAAATAAAATGGGAGACGCACAAGAAGAGGGTTTAGGGCCTAAAGACAGGGCCCTAAAGGCAGAGTCTCTGCGGGGAGCAGAGATAGGGATGAATAGGGAGCAAAAAGAGGTGAGGACATATTATATTATATATATATATATTATATAATAATGATTGCAATAATAATGATCAGCAAAATAATAATGATTAATCAATAATAGAAATGACAATATAGGAAAATTGAATAGATAGCTGATCTGACCTGTTGGGGTGGTAGCAGCAAAGGAGAGGAGGAGGAGTGGCTGTCTTCAGGCTTCGTAGTCCGTGTTTTATGTTGATTGGTTATATATTTTGATTTTCAGGTTTGTCACTTTGCTGCTATTGGAGGTAGAGTAAAGATGTTATGCAAATTAGGAAGCCTCCTGTCTTGCTATAAAATTATGAAACATATTTATTTAGAAAACAAAATATTTAATTCCTATTTATATCTTCCTTGCAACGTGTATCGCTATAAGACTAGATTATTCTTAAAGCTTATTTTCTTGAGACAAAGAGTTATCACAATAAACTAAAGAGGCAGAGAAATCTGAGGCATTATCCATCTTATTAAAACAGAGTTTTACAGTCCAAACTAGGGTGAAACATAGTCTAGATAGAGACATTAATTGTGTTGTCTCTTTGAATTGATTGTAGACTACAAGAAATCTGTCAATGTCCACAAATGCAGCTTGGGGATGAGGGAAAAAGAAATATCCTAATCTGTCCATTTTGGAGATGAAATGTCAAGTTCTGTGCATCCAACAGTAGATAAGATGTAGGGACAGAAAGAGAGAGAGACAAACGAACACTCTGGAGACCTCTCTACAGAAAATCAATGGTTTTTTATCAGATTGTAGACCATTTTTACCAATTAAATACTTCTCTCACCATCTTAACTTTAAAATCATTGGGAGAATGTTATGTTCTGCTCCTATTTAATTGGTTTGGATGTGAAGATTAAACAATTAACTATGGTATGATACTGTAATGCATTAAAAAATAATGCTATACATCTACTTAAGGTACAATATATTAAATGTTTTATGACATCATAGCATCAACTGAAAGATTGAGAATGTGTATATAAACACAAGGTTGTCTTATGGCAAAATGGTGGAGCTTCCAGTGATCTCTTTTCGATCCTCCAATCAGGGGGAGAGTACGTCACGGTAAGCTCCGCCATTTTGGGGAAAGTTTACACAGGTTATCTTAGTGCAAAATGGTGGAGTTTCCGGTGATGTCCTCTACTCCGACACACCAATCGGGATGAAGACGTCAATGGAATCTTCGCCATTTTGAAGGAAGTTTTACCTGGGAGGTTATATGCGCGTAGATGCGCTGGAGAAAAAAAGGAAAGATGACAGACAAAATAATAAGAAGCCAAAAAACAACAAGAAGATGCGAGACACAGAAGTGGAAGTGGTCGGCAGATATGGTAGGAAGACATTTAGAGTGTGGGAGTGAAAAAGCCCGCAAAACTTCGGACAACAATTCATAGTGTTAACCAGTATTCTACTTTTTAAATTTTTGTGCAACCACACAAGTTATCTATTACTTTTTTAAAGCCAGATAGCACTTTCTTTTGATACTATTTGTAGACGTATAGTCTGGCAGAGGTGGGCAAGAGGGGCAGTAAAAACTATTGTCCTACTTGATGCCTTCTTTCCATCAGATCCAACAATGTCTCTATGATTTTGTTTTGGAAACAGTTGGTGGAATCCTCCCTTGGAAATGTTTGCCACAGAGTCTGGCAATTTCTTCAGATTGCAGAAGTACAGTGTAAGGGGCAGCTTAAAATGGAGATCTTGGATGACCTTCAGGTGGAACTAAAGGAAGGTATATGCCCTGCCTTTTTATGTAATACAAAGGAATTGAACATTGTCATTTGTATTTGATAAATTACAAAATTTTGGCTTTGTGGTTTACTGAATATGGCTTAAGGCACTGGTCAGCAAAATCAATGTTACCCATGTACTTATTATAATCCGCTATGCACTTTGGTTTTGGTGACATTTTTCCCCTTAATCACAATGGACTCATTGTGTGTCATGGACAACATACCATGCCCCCCAACTGTCCCGATTTAGGTGGGACAGTCCCGATTTTCGGTCTCTGTCCCGCCTATCCCTTCCTCTGCCCCGCTTTGCAGGGGCAGAGGAAGGGTGAGGCGAGAGCGATACTCACCTCAGGTGCAGCTGTGGGGGTGGGGCACAGAAGCCCGATCAGCAGCTGCAGCCTGCAGACTAGTTGGGAGATCATCCCCTAGTTCTCCTTTGGATACAGTAAATAATAGTGTGAACAATATTGTTAAAAAGATCAGAAAATCTCTTCAAATTATTACGATTCTGAATTGGCAACTATAATACTACTAGATATTTTGTAAATAAGTTATTTGACCAATTGTAAAAAGACACAAATTCAACTGAACTTGGCGTTTGCCGCCACTACGTACACAGGCTCTATGATAAATTAAGTCTGGATAATAAAAACTGCAGAGGTACCGTAGCAACTGGATAATAGACTATTAATAAGCCATGTAACTGACTAATATTGTATAGGGTGATTGATGATACTTTGCCATAACACAAAGACAAAATGTTTAATGCTTGTTTTAATCAGCAAGATGTACACAAGTTGATTAAGGTACTCAACTGAGAGTCAGGAAAAAAAATTATGGTATGTTGTAGCAGACTTGAGATCTGTAAATAAGTTTACTCAAGCTATACTTTGCATGCAGTAATAGCAGACACAAATCTTTGGTCTATCACATGTGATATATAAATATATTTAATATAAATTGGGGTAAGGGGATAGGAGTTAAACCAATATTTTTTAGAATATACTGTACCAAAGAAGAATGAGCCATAAATTATTTGTAAAAAATAATCTAGCATGTCAGAGATTAATAAAACAACTGACCAAAGAAGGAATATTCTACAGCCTGCTGTATTATTATTATTATTATCCCCAAGGAATTCCTGTAAATGTGTGTGGCTTTGAAAAATGCCCAGTATTTTCAGTATGGGTATTCTAAATTTGTAAACATTGCACTGACAGGAAAATAATCAAAATGTTAATGAGGAACTAGTAAGAAAGACTGTCACAAGAAACCTATTAGAAGGAACAAGAAATTTGATAAGGGTAAGTAATTTCATCCAGCCAACTTGCTTTCTCTGAGGAAATAAGCAGGATCAAAGTGATAACGCCAACACTTGGGCAAGTGTTTAGGTACAATAGAATAAAAGTTCTAATAACTATAAAACAGTTGCTATGAATGATTGTCTTATTTTACAACTTGAAGTATTTTGCAGCAAAAAGTGTAGCATGGACACGTCCTTTCAGCTGTCACATCATAGTAGCCAGTGAGTGTATCACTTTCTGGAATAAGTAGGGACATTACACTATAAAATACAGTATCTCACAAAAGTGAGTACACCCCTCACATTTTTGTTTCATCTTTTTATGTGACAACACTGACACTCTGCTACAATGTAAAGCAGTGAGTGTACAGCCCATATAACAGTATAAATTTGCTGTCCCCTCAAACTAACTCAACACACAGCCATTAATTTGTAACACCTTGGCAACAAAAGTGAGTACACCCCTGAGAGGAAATGTCCAAGTTGGGCCCAAAGTGTCAATATTTTGTGACATCTACCGTTTCATTGGATTTTTATGGATCTTTGGAATACAGTAAAAGACAGGTATACGGTTTTCTGTATTGATAAGATATTCATCTGATGCTGATGGGTTGGAATCACCTTCTTTATTTGTGAGTGCAATATGCCACTTGATTACCACATTGGACATACTATCTACACTATATTGTGTTGTTTTTTCTTTTCCTTTTTATATGCACCTGCGCCCCATACATTTTTGGTTTGCTTGTATTCTTACACTTCGAGGAAAAGTGTAATAAGATATTCATGTTCCTGTTTAGTCAAAATTTGTTGTTCAAAAGCTTTTTTACATAGTTCTTGGAGTTCTCTGGTGTATATTTCTGTTGGGTTATGTGTTAATGTTTTGTAAGTTTTGCTGTCTGCTAATTGTGTGTCACATTCTGCGTTATATGCGTCGACATCTAAAATAACTATTACGCCTTCCTTATCTGCTGGACATATCACAATTTTATTATCTTTTTGTAATTCTTTCATTGCTTGGATTTCTTTCGCTGTTAGATTGTATTTTTTATGTGTTTTGAGTTTCTTTATGTCGTTCTCCACTTTAAGTCTGAATGCTGACATTATTTAGCACTGTTCCTGCTTAGGGTAAAATTTGGATTTTGGTTTTAGTGTTGTGTGGGTGTATTGTTGATCTGAAACTGTTTGGTGTTCTATAGGGTTTTTTTTGTAGTATTTTTTAAGACATAGTTTGCGCATATATTTTTCTATGCCAATATACACTTTAAATTTATCAATAGGTTCATTGGGGCAAATTCTAAACCTTTGTTCAGTAGTGATAAATGTTGGTGGCTGAGGGTTTTTTGGAATGAGGTTGTATATAGCAGAATCTGTTGTTAGTGTATTTTCCCAATTTTCTGTTTGGGTCTTACGTGTTGGTGTATGAGATACTTCAGATAGAGATTTTGGAGAACAGTGTGTCCCAACAACCATAACTGCCCCTAAATTAAACCTAAACATCCCATCAACCATAACTGCCCCTAAATTAACCCTAAAGACCTCATTAACCATAACTTCCCCTAAACATAACCGTAAACAGCCCATCAACCACAACTACCCTAAATAACCTAATCACCCCCAATAACTAAATAGCCCTTAAATTAACCCTAAATACCGTCATATTCCCATTAATGCCCCTAAATTAATCCTAAAACACCCCATTTAACCATAACTGCCCTAAATTAAACCTCATTACCATACTTGCCCCAAACTAACCCTAAAGACAGCTCTATTAACCCATAACTGCCCCTAACTAACCCTTAACAGCCCATTAACCACAAACTGCCCCTAATTACCGCTAACACCCCAAAACCATCAAAACTGTCCCTTTAAATTACCCTAAAAGACCATTTACCATAAATTGCCCCCTAAATTAACCCTAACAACCATTAACCATAACTGCCCCAAAATTAACCCCCACCTCCCCTAACTTTCAGCAGCTCTAATATTAATTTTATACTTCATTTTATACTGTTAGATGAGTTGCTGAGCAGTGTGGATGCTATAAGGAAAGGGGCGGGGAGACTCCGGGCTGGGCGGGAGTGTGTTGGCTGGGAGCTGATGCCTGGGAGCTCCTCCCCCGCTCGCACAGCTTTTACTGTGCGAACAGGGTTCAAATGGGCGCCTCAGCCGGCGCTTTAGCAAGCGCGGCAGCAATTGAGCCATATAGGGCCTTTCTTCCTATCGCACGTGCGATAGGCATAGGCAAGCTACATCAGGGGACAGGAGGCTTCATGGCACGTGAACCCCAATTTTGATGAAATTTGCAAAACAAAATTTTTCTTTTGCGCTTGGGGGGTCACGTGCGCATGTGCTCCTATGGAGGAGTCTACACTGCTAGTGATACCAATTACTTTGGAGAAACTGAGGCAAATACTATGGAGGGAAGGTGCACATCTCTAAGAAACAACATAATTTTTTTCCCCGACTATTCAATTGAAATAACCCATTCTTCGATATTACGAAAGTTTCAACTTAAAGTAACTCAACAATTAATAGTAGTGCATTCTCAAATGCTGAATTTCAATTATATGGCTGCAAGAAACATATTCCTTTTAAATATTTCTTCTGTTATTTCACATTCTTATTGTAACCACTTATTTAAAGGATGCCAACACATTTGAATCAAATGCTAGGTGGAAAAAATTCTCACATATAATATCTGTTAGATCAAAGTAGCACATGCAGATAGACTTAAAAAAGTCTCAGCTCATAATTATTTTTGAAGTGAATATTTTATGCATTTTCTCGAAAAAAAAAACATGTTGACAGCCTGGTTTACTAATCAAAGTGTGATAACTAGATAACCCTACAAATTAAAACTATACTTTTGCTACTTATCTACATTTTAACCATCACATGTTGCATGCATTTATAGAAGCGTGTTTTTACTGGGGGGGGATGGGTACTTATATATCCATCTACAACTCATAAACCTAACATAACATTGTAAAATAGGTACCTGCATTTTATTGTATTTGGGAGTATAAAATACGTTTTAGGATAAAAAAATAAATATTTAAAAGAAAGTCTAGTGCTTCTGAGAATTATCAGTTCTTACATCTCAAGAACATACCTCTAAGGTCCTGTAACCCAACCTTATGTGTTCTGTGAATGCTAATTTGCCAAAATATATACCTTTTTCTGAGTATCAATCCAGTACTGTTTTTTATGAAACAATTTTGTGCCAATCCAAGTCTATATAGCTAAATTGAGAAGGCCCAGTTGCCTAATCTGTATAACGTTTTACTCGCTGAAAATTTTAGTACCTTTTACCCTACATGACAAGAGAGTTGGGTGCGATATTGAAAAAATGCATCAATATTGAAACTGTTTTTTGCTTTTGGGTAACTCCAATGGAACCATGATGAGCATGAAAAGTATCTGGTAACACTGGGTAATTGTTTATCATCTGGATCTACCTTCTACAGGTGATCGTGGTACCTTTACCATGAGATCCTGTCAAGTGGATTGAAAGCTTCTAAAAAGCTGTTTTTGTGGGGAAGCTAACCTCCAACTTAGCTTTTTACTCACCAAACTTAACAGTCGAGCCAAGTGACATAGTAGATGTGCAGCTAGTCAACTTGTGTGATAGATTTTTTCAATGCAATTAAACACAAAATGCTGTTCTTTCTTCTAACTGACATATCCATACAGTACAAACAGATTTATTTCACATACCAGAAGCTACATGAATTTTTTTTGTGTTATTGACAAACACCGTATCTTCTTGACCCTCTTGATTACTGGTGCAGAGATAGCCATTGATTAACTATCATTGTTTGGCTTCGTCTCTTTTCCCTGCCCTTTTAATTGGAAAACGTGGGAAAGGAATTATTGATTTGTTTGTAATTGATAAGATACTAAGCTGTATGTTATTATAATCAATGTCAGTATTGTAGTGCCCTGTTACAGTAGAGTAAACCATGAGGCTTTGTAATCTGATAAATGCTCTTTGAATTACTGAAATTATAGGAATGAACTTTAATTTATAAATGCACATGGCTAGGATATCCATACTTTTAACTAGCCTTAACCTTTCATTCGCACCTGTCTCTTGATACGATTTTCAACTTCTCACCTGGGAAATTGGGTCAAAACTGCATAACAGACAGAACTCTGGAGTTAATAGGGAGCAAATATAAGGATTAGGATAAAGAAAACCTTTTTTTGTGGTCAGGGCAAATAAATAGAATTAGTGGAACAGAGACATAATGACGAAAGGGCCATTCGGTCTGAGGTATGCCAAAACCGACGTACAAGGTAAGCCTAGAAGAGGGCCACCCTAAATAGAGAAATGAAAAGAAAGGACAGAGGAAGGAAGAGAAAAGAAATCAAAGAGGGGGGACAAGGGAAGGCAAACGTGAGACTCTGCAACATAGCTGTGGAAGGAAAGTCGTTGGTTATATGGCCACAGCCCCTCTCACAACTACAGGCTAATACCAATTAGCCTTAACACACACATTATATATATATATATAATATATATATATATATATAAAATATATATATTACATGAAAGGAGAAAAGGTAAACAAGGCATAATTAGATAAAACACAAATAAAGAGAGTACTATTTAGAATTTACAGTACAATATACATAAAAATGATAAGGTCAGATTGACCATGACATTTAAAAACATTAGTTTATTAAAAACGTCTATTTTAAATTGTTTTTAAACTAGATAAATATTTAAACTTATTAATGTAGATGGGTACAGTAAATAGTGGAGGGCTCACAATTCAACTTTCACATGCTCTCCCTTGCTTGCAATCTGCATAAGATGCTGGTTAGCTCACTTGAATGGCTAATTAATTATATTATCCAGACAGCAGTCATTGGGGGGTTGTTTGCAGTGGCTTTAAAACTATAACTAATCATCTTGATCATACAGACTATCCCATGAGATTTTTTTTCATATGAAACCTTAAAATTAATAATGGCAATAAATATCCCTACCCCAACAAAGTAGATTTAAACCTTGACACTAACTCATTGTCGGCACCATTCTTGCATAATTAACCAATCCAGCACAGGCAGACCATCAGAAATAATAGCAACTTTACAAAACGGAAAGTTATTCTTGCTATAATAAATGTTTTGTAAATAAATGATGTGAAAATGGTAAGACAGGTTATGAACAAATTTGTCACATAAGGCAGGCAATTAAGAAGAGTAAACAATGAACTGTAGGACCTTTGGACATAGCTAGGAGTAAAAGTGCAGCTTTATTCCAGACTAGTTTGAAAGATGGGGTGAAGTGTCCAAAAATCACACAAAAAATGATAGGTACAACCAGAACGGGCTTCTAAAAAAAAAGTAAAATCAGGCAGCGTTGTCACACATCCAATGTTTGTAAACGTCTTGTTTTCTGGTTAAGCATTTTATAAGACCAGGTTTTGAGTCAGAGCTGCGAAGGCTCAGCAACATAGATGAGCCTAAATTAAGGCTACTTTAATGTAAATACTATCTGCTCTAAGTGAAGGACCTGGGAAGCCATGTAATTCTTTGAAACAGTGTTGGTCAAGGACACATCTGACAGTCCTATGTTGTGATAAATTATTCAAATGTGAGGAAAAGGCTGCTAACATGAACACATAGCTACTGATCATTCACTTAATGTCCCTTACTGCAGCTTCTTTTGGATACTGACAGAATTGCAGTAAAATAAATTACAGCCGGTAATTGAAACAACTATATTCATAACAGTCATTTTTGGTCTTTCCAAACTTAATTTTGTCAACTATGAACATATAAAAGTAAGGATTTCTTAATATTAATTTGCCATGATCATACTCATTTATGTGGTGCACCATCTCCTGGGTTCTCACCCACCCACTGGGGAGTGATGCTGCCTGCATCCTCTCCCTGGTGCTGCCGCTGGGGAGATGAGCAAGCTGCACCATTTCTCGTGACCTCACTCAACTGCATCCCCTCATTGGTGCTCCTGTTGCCACTGTGGAGATGGGCTGGCTGGGCCATCTCCTCGACGGACAGAGGCAAGCGACACTCTGCCAAGATGCCAGAGCTTCAGCAGGGTTGTAGGGCCGGAGCGTGTGGGACTGTGGCAGTCAGTCTCCGGGGCCACAGAGAGAAGTGAGCAGAGACCAGCAGTACTCTGTCCTGATGCCAGCGCTTCTGCTGGTGCTGTAATATCTTCTTTGGCTCTGGAGCAGTCCGCTCAGTATGCCCTTTCCAGCTGCCGCTCTTTCATGACCAGATAGTCCAAACCAGGTCTCCGCTCTGGAGCTTCTCCAAGACCAAGCATAGCCTGTCTGTATTCCCCAATGTCCTCCAGATCAGAGTCCTCTTCACTGCAGAATTCAAGGACATCAGTAAGGCTCTCCCTCAACAATCCAGGACCGTCAAAATCATAGCCTTCTAGAGGCCATTCTATCACAGTCCCCAAATATGCTTGCTCTGCATGCCACTGCAGAGAGCGATATTGTTGTCCAGCTCTACCACATGTTGTGCCAGCTTGACCAATTTGAATACCCATTGCTCCTATGGTTGCTGTCCCAAGAATGACAACCGTAGTTCCTGCTGGTCTCCAATCCTTTTTCCGGAGCTTGGAAAACACTGTCCCCGGTGTATAACAGCCTCCTGGAGTGCCACCTCCCATAGTGACCCTTGAATCTGTTGCTTGATTGACGCCGCTTCCTCTAGATCACCCAGAAATAGGGACTCTTTGTCAGGTGGGCATTGCTGGTCATAGAACTGTATGGTGGTGCCAGGCTGTCTGGTAGTTGATGGGATTAAACCCTTATCCACAGGATATCTTATTATACTCAAAAACAGAATATATACTACCAACTGCAAAATCTAGCATTCCACATGTTTAACCTTTATCTAACTAACTCTGGAAGAAGCATATCAAATGAAGACATTGGAATAAAAGACACAATGGCTTCCCCAATATCAGAATTCAATTTTCAATAAGGGAGTAAATACATATGCACGCGCCACTTTTCTTCACTTCAGTTCCAAAAACAACATTTTCTACAAGGCATAAAACACATTTTAATACTAAAAAGGCACATTCAATGTTAAGTGATTACCTATTAAATCAAAATTAATACACTATAGTAGAGCTAAAAAATATACTATACTTATTGATACCTATCTTGCCAAACTGCCAAATAAAAAAGAAAAATTGTCCTGGAGATAACTAGTTAGACAAAACTCCATTTATTATTAGCAACAGAATATGCTTTTATAAAAATAACAGTTCATTTTGAACCAAGATTCAAACGACTTTTCCTCATAAGGGATCATAGATCAAGAGCATAATCAAGTAGAAACTGAAATTTGACATGCTAATTGTGTAGGCTTGGATGGTTTCCACAGCATCATACAGACATTACTAGTTTTTTGCCAATGACTTATTGTTGTTTAAAACCAATAGGCTTAATATATAAAACTTAGATCAATGCTTCTTTTGTAATCAGAGCTGTTAAAAACCAGGAACCTGGGAAAAAACTGGGAACCAGTAAAGGGAGATTGTAACTTGGGGCAATAACAAAGGGAACACTTTTAATTAAATAGCTACATAAGGCAAGGTTGGAATTCTGACTCAATTCTTCTTTTATTGATAATACAGCAAAAGATTACATCCAAGTACAGCATATTCATGTGCAAAGGTTGTACATCGATAGCGAATATACAAGTGCAGTCCGACAAGTTTACATAACAAACACATTTAGCCGAGGTTACATACAAAAAATATGAAGAAACAGTACATAGTTATACATGTCACACAGTATTATAATAATACAGAACAGTACAGTAACTACACAATTTACATTGTATAATGTAAGCAAAAAGCCATCGGCATACAGAGTTACCATATACATATATAGTATGCACAGCCAACGAAGATAGTCAGGTAACATACGTGCAAGAAAAGATATGGTATGAATAGTATAGAACAAAAAAAAAAAGACGCGTGTCACATCGCCGCCAACCATGGCCACCATGTGTGAATATGTGACTTGTGCAAATATTAAAGATGAGTAAAATGTGTAAAATGTTACATCAGGGTATGAAATGTCCAAGTGATCTCAAGAACTGTATAATTCCCTCCACCAGAACCACCTACGCGTTCCCAGGTTACTATGGAGACGCGTCCACTCCCTGCTACTGCTGATAGACGCTGGCAACATAGGAGTTGTGTACGCGTTGCCATGGCAACACGTCTCTCAGTATGACGTCATTTTGGCGCCAAATTCAAACTATAAAAGCCCCTTTCACTGATAAATCATTGCTCAAGTATAAGCTAATTATTGCCTCTGTACCTAAGCGCTCCTGATTGATTCTACTTGTGCACCAGACCCTTCTTCCTGATTTTTGACCTACGTTCCTTGCTGCCTGCCTCGACCATTGCATGTGACCTGACCTTGTTTCTGGATTATTCTTTTGTACCTCGCCTCGGACTGTGTGGTTGCCATCTGCTATTAGGAACCAGCTACCTGTTTGGCTCACGGGTCAGCCGTGATATGATTTTAGAAGAAGGTGGTGATCAACAGTATCAAAAGCAGCAGAGAGATCCAGTAGTATTAGAATAGAGAAGTGACCTTTGGCTTTGGCAGAGAGCAAGTTATTGGAGACTTTTGTTAGAGCTATTTCTGTAGAGTGAAGGGGTTTGAAATCAGATTGTAGAGGGTCAAGGAGGGAATTAGAGGAGAGGAAGTTAGTAAGGCGATTGTACACAATCCATTCAAGCAGCTGAGAGGTAAAAGGAAGCAGAGAGATAGGGCGGTAGTTAGTCAAACAGATGGGATCTGAGGAAGGATTCTTTAGAATGGGTGTGATTAGCGCATGCTTGAAGGCAGATGGTACAGTTCCAGATGATAAAGAAAGATTAAATAGTGATGGACCAAGGGATGGACATAGAGACTTTGTGAGGTGTGAAGGGATGAGGTCAAGGAGACAGGTTGTTGGGTGAGAAAGAATGGCTATCTCTTCTTCGGTTGTAGAGGAAAAGGCAGTTAATATAGGAGTATAGGAGGAGTGGAGAGAGTGGTGGTGAGTAGTGTAGGAGGGAGTTATACGGAAGAGAGGTCTTTTCTAATAGTCTCGATCTTCTCTTTGAAGTGGGTAGCAAGGTCTTGGGCAGTGAGAGAGGTTTGAGGTGTGGGTGTGAAGGGACAGAGAAGGTTGAAAGTCGTCGTGGGTTGGAAGAAAGGGAGGATATGAGAGTGGAGAAGTAGAGCTGTTTGGCGAGAGAGAGGGCAGAGTTGTAGGTGTGAAACATGAATTTATAGTGAGTAAAGTCTTCGCTGGATTTTGATTTTCTGAAGTAG
>VKOC01027434.1:0-25698 GCA_009364415.1 Spea multiplicata
GCAGCATAACTGCCATCACTGTATACTGAGGCACAGCACAACACCTATCACTATACATTGAGCCAGACTTTGCCAATAATGTAGCATAACCCCTATCACTATATACTAAGCCAAACATTGATGTGGTGTAGGCCTACCGCTTCAGTGTCTGAAAAATAACACACCAAAATTGGACAAAAAAAAAACCCAACAACAATATTATATTATATTGCTAACAACAATCACATGCTGGAACCTGGGCATCATATGAATGTGATTACAGCCTCCCTATGAAATGCTATCCCCCCCACTTACACATCCATGCTATCACACACACACTCATTCACAAACATTCAGCATAAACTACAGCATAACACCCATCACACACTTACTAATCCACTCTCACTTAATGTTTTCCTACCTTTCCTCTGTTAGTTACTTTTCCTCATCCTCTTTGTTCTCCTTTTTGACTCTTCTTCTTCTGTGTCCTGTCCTTCCGGTGCAGTGAAGGTGGTGGGCTGGCTTCTTAAATGTTCTCTTGCCTAAACATTGGATTGAGGGCAGGAGAAACTTACTTTTCTTTTAAGAAGGGGTTTGTTGGCCCTACATAGTGCATTCATTAATAACTTTTCACATCTTGTGTGGGGAAGTCAATGGGTTTTACTCACGGAAAATTATATGGGAGAGTTGAATGGAGAAATTTTAATATTCCGTATTCACTATCACTATGTAGCAACATTTCATCTTTTTAGTAAGATAATTTTTACCTGTTTGGCTATTTTATAAGCCATTGCAAAATATAAGATCTGATATTTCAGTTGACCTGCCGCACAGGGATTAGTGGCACGTAATGTGCACCTTATGCTTTGTCATGAACCATCTGGTGTTGGCGAGAGCAGGTTTCGGTCCAAGACAACGATAGGCTCATCCACAGCCTGCTAAGGGACTGCTTATGGATACTCTTGATGAGGAATAGTCCTGCTTCCACTATGGTCTACCCTACCCCTAAACCCCCTCATTTAACCCCCACAAAAATACCACACTGTACTGTGTTAATTGCCTTGCTGTAGGTCACAATACTTCCTAATGTAAGTCAATACTTATTGAGCATGCATTTTTCCCTTTATTTTTTTCAATAAGTGGCTAAGTGAATAAACACAAATTTAGCTGAATTTAAAGTGTTGGTGTCCAGGTGTAGTTAATGGATAGAAGAAAGCATTGTCCATATTTATATTGTGCAAATCAAACGCAAGATACAAATATATCTTTCCCTGAGACTTGCTGCTTCATTTAGTGCAGTGCTTGCAGCAGTTAGTTATCTGAAATGGTGTTAGTGGCCTGCAGTTACCAGCAGGAATCCTTCACCCAAGCATGAAGGGCCACAGTTTTTATTTCCATGACTGTATAAAACTATAAACCTTATACTTTGACTCCTATTTGTGATAGTTCTCAACTATAGCTGCTGATTGTACACTACACAAGATCAATTGTTGGTACATGATTTTTAAACACCAGGACTATGCAGTCTATTCACCCAGGAGTGAATTGGTTGGCTGACTTGGCGGTCGACCTTTGGGGATCATGGAACCCTAATCAGATAATCTCCCCTCACAGGCAGAGAAAGTTCTGACCTCCCTTGCTGCCTTCACCTGGCCACTCCTCAACACTCTGAGGCTGAGAACCCCTTTGTGGCTAGGGCTGATGTGTAGCCAACAAAGGTGCCCTGGTTTGGTCATGGGAAATAATAAGGGTATATAGGTGTCTTTTTAGATGTTGTACCACTTAATTTTTTTGTCCTGCTGTTTAGTATCTTGTACAATACTTTCAACTTGTGTGTATGTGTAATATATATTAGTGTGTGTGTATATATATGATCAAAGCAATGCATATACATATATCCAGTGCCATAGTAGTGCCAACCACTTAATGCCAGTCCGACTTCTGTGCATCTGCAAGGAGATCAGGCTCCTGTGTCTCCATGCTGACAGCTTCAGTGTCATGGCATGAGCTCTGGTATAATTTCCCAAACATGCCATCAGGCATTCCCTTTCAGTAGTTGTCAATGATGACACCCACTAGAAGGACTCAGGAGAGGTGTGGCGACCCAGGAGGTATCTCTGGTCAGCCTGGTTGATTGCAGCGCTGTTTCCTGATCAAAGTATGATCAATACAGGAAAAAGGGAGAACATGCGCTTCTCATTGCAATGCACACTCTCTCTCTCATACCGCTTATATATACACATTCATGCTCACACACAAACACAACGCATGCACGGTCATGCTTACACATGTAAAGATATAGACATTCATGCTCGAATGCATGCAAACCTACATACCTCCTGCCTGCATCAACTTACCTCTCCTGCAGCTTTGGGTCTGTTGCTTGCACACTGTTTCTTTTACCCTGCCCTGAAACTGAGGCTGCTCAAACAATTTCAACATTCATGAAGGACCAAAAGCTGAATTGAGTCTTTGCATCAATAAAAATAGTCAGCGTAGGTCAGACGGAAGGTATGAATCTAGTTACTTCTTCTACTTTTTGATTTACAAAGCTGGGTTACACAGCTTCTACCCGTGAACCTTGCAAATGTACCTGGCAGAATAAAAATCATCATAGTGTCAGTGTTAAAAGGTAGTATATGATTTGAATTCCTATTGAAAATTGTGTGCATCTTATAAAGAAATGTGCTACCATACACAATATGGCACAGTTTTCATAATCGGACCCAAAAGAATGATGCTTTTTTTTTTTAAGAAAATTTTTTATAACTCTATACAAATCTCTCTGAAAATTCATGTCAAAATATAAGGCCGGATTTGTGAGGTCAGCCTGCTTCACCCAAGGAGCTAATGGCATGTGCACTACCCAATTATAGCCCAGTGTAAACTGAGCAGTCTATATCCCCTGGCATTCCCATACATAGCTTCTGAGCTCACTGCACACTCAGCCATTCCTAGAGAACAGGAGGCCCTTCCCATACATGGCTGTCAGTGTTTTACCCATCTCAGCCATGTCTGTTTTCATGTTACACAGCATCTAATAATAAAACATGTTACAGTAGATCAGTATATTAAACAATATTCTCCTAGTTGAATTTTCATATGACAAAGGAAGGTGTATAATCATGTGATTGCTTGCATAAGGTTTCATGAGCTTACTATGATTGGTATAAAACAATGTCCATAACTTTATATGCCCAGGAGAAACGGGATACATTCACTTTCCAGTTGGTGCAATTACTCAAAAAAAAAATCCTCATGTTTGCCGTAGGAAATAGATGTATTTAAGGTAGATGGCTGTGTTTTCAGATTTAAGGAATATATCGGACCCAATATGTGTATATAATTAGTGCCTTGCGAAAGTATTCAGACCCATTGCATAATTTGCAAAGGATAGATTTTAAAATTAAAAAAATCAGAAGTTTTCAAAACTGAAACCCACAACCGATTAAAGAGAAATGAAATACTTATATAAGTATTCAACACCCGCACAATACTTTGCCAGGGCCAGCTATTGCTGCAGTAATTGTTAGGGTAAGTATGTACCAGCTTTGGACACAGTGCCAGAATGATTTTCAGTCTATTCTTTTTAGATTTGCTTCAGGTTGGTTTGACATTTCTTGTGGAGGGCATTTTTCAGATGTGGGATTGAGGACTTTGGCCAAGTCACTCTAAGACATTCACAGTTTTTGTTCTTGAGCCGCAGTGTTCCTTTGGTATTGCTTTGGATAAGCAAACTGACGAAAGTTGATTCCTGCCCCCCAATTTTTCAGTGTTTTGGTGGACTGAAACAGGTTCTTGAAGTAGCTCCATATATTTGCTCCATCCATTCTAAAATTGAAACCAGATGTCAAAGTTCTGCTGATGAAAAGCATCACCAAAGCATGATGCTGTCCCCACCGTTTTCCACTATAGAACTGGTATGTGTTTGGACACAGGGAGTGTTAGGTTTGTACCACCCAATTTGTTCAAAATGTTCAGTCGAGCTTTATTGCAAGCACCAGAGATATGGTCAAATGTAACTTTTTGAGTAACAGGTGTTTTGGTCTTTGGTTTTTTTTTTTTTAACCAGCCTGCCATACAGGCCAGTTTTATCTAGAACTGATATGGTTGCATGGCGCATGGGAGTAATGGTTACTTCCCTTACAGCCACTGAACTCTATCTCTTTCAAAGTGGTTGTTGGCCTCTTCTTGGCCAAGTTCTGTTTGAGTGTTGAGATAGTTTAGAGAGAGAGTCTCTTCTCGGCAGTGTCCAATAATGTGACACATCTCCCACTTCCTAATTGATCTATCTGTCTCACTAGTGTATCCAATCACTTGGATATTTTTTTCTATGTTCCTGTTTTATGCAATTGTACTACTTTAGCCTTAATTTCTGTAGCATGTTCTTTGGGTCTTGCGTTTTCCATCAGATCATCAGCCTGAACAATGATCAGTGAGGTTTCTCTTGTGATACCCCATTCAGCTGCAAAACTAGAACCAAGAATTTGATCTGAGAAGTGTTTTTTTTATACAATAAAAAAATATGGATATTCTAAATGCTATTCAAAAAGTGTCTCCTAATTTGAGTAAGTGAAACCAGCACTTTTCTAATGTAGAGTATCATGCATGGATATTCAATGTAATCCTAATACACATAACTGCCCCTATCTTTGACAAAAAATAGCTTCATTGAATATTGCATTTTGCTTCCCCATAGATTTCCAAAGCCCTAAGAAGCTTACAAGAGCTTGACATCTCTCTGGAAATCCTTGTGGTAGGTGGCTTACAACTATTTGCAGAATGTTTTAGCTTAAAAACTTAGTTGTGTTCTCTTTAACTTGAAAACTGCATTATAACTATAGATAACTCTAAGTTTGCTTTTTTCTTTTTGAAAAGCAAAGGAAGATGCCTAAGATGACTTTTTAGGGCCTTGTACATGTTATGTACAAAGTACAAGTATGAAACTATGAGTAACTTTGTATTTTGTAAAGCTCTTGTTTTTTCTACACCCAAAGCAGAATGCTTGTGTTTAAAAGGACATGCCAGTCATCATATGCGCTTTAGTGCATATGATAGGTGTGTGGGCCCATTTTGCAAGTGTATGGGGGGAGTCTGCATTCCTCTCCCCAGCTAAATGCTCTCCAGGAGATGTCCTCGGCCAAATGCCTCTCCCTGCACGGGCTGTCTCTGGTGAACACTGCATGCAGGGCTCTGTTTAGGCATCAGTGCCCATCTGTAATGTCTTCCCACTGATTGGCCGCTTAAGCTGTCAATCGGTGACGGAAACATAGTCTTATTGATTGCATTGGAATTACTCTACTGCCACTGATTTGAGATTTTAGGGAGCCATTCATTGTCAAGAAATTTCAGGTCATGGAGAAAGAAAGCAGATTTTGTAGTATGGCTAAAACTCCTGTGTAAGTGTCTGTCATTTTGGAAAAATGAATATTACCGTATACTAGGGGTGTCAGACATTAGACTATGCCTTTAAATAGTGATTATGGAAACCAGTGGAATGCCCATGATGACTGTTCTACCTTTACCTCTTAGCACTAAAATTTGATCTTTAGACGTAACCTCTAGGATTTGAGATCAATTTATTCTTTACTTTGAGATTTTTAGTGCTAGTAGTTCCACAGTACTATAATAGGGTAATCACTGTTTTAAAGAAATACAATTGGTGGTTATAAAATGTAATTGCTTACTGGCTAATCACTGTGAGTAAAGTATATCACAGCTGTGACATTTCCTGCCCAAACCATCCATATATTAATAGGCTGCTTGGATTTATATTGTGTTTAGGGCATGGTTCTGCTGGAAATGATGCTCACGGATATTATCAATAGAAGGTGAAAAACCGGAATTCTTTGTAGAACATGTCTTCTGTTTGTTAGGACGGTGTGGATTAAGCATTTAAAGACCTTTTCCCTGCCACCTCTGCAGGAAACTGGGATTGGGAAAACTGTGAACAGTTTTCGGAAACACTACGATGTGGGAGATGTTGCAAGATCAATTGTTCTTCAATGGAAGAAGCTGGTTCCTGATGTTAAAGAACCTCAAGTGTAAATACTGCAATACTTCATTATTTAATGTGCCTTCTGTCACTTAGATATTATTGTTAATTTAGATCAGGTTGGAAAACTTTCATCCGCTTAAAAGAAATCACCATAGTATATGTCTGCGATAAGTGGTCTCAAAGGGTAGGACAACAAGATAGCTCTTTTAATGCACCCAACAGGAAGTGTGTAATTTAAATGGGGACCCTTATAAAACTATTTATCAGGTCAGCTTAAATGGACATCTTACAATGGCCACTCCTGGTCTTGTACTAAGACACATGAGAGGGTTTCTTGTCCCGTGTGTGTTTTTCTTTTTGCCTTTTTTTAAGGTGGGAGATCTTAAATGATCTATATGTTGCTCCTGAATGGAGTGATATCCCAACCTGCAACAAATATTAATATTTTAGCGGAGGACAGTACACAAAGGACGTACCAATGGATTGGGTGGGTGCAAGTCTTACAAGTGTTGGAACACTATTTATTTGACTTTGGTCCCAAAGACACCATACTGTATGTAATTCTACATTATGCTTTTATAGATTATTTATAAACCTGTCTTGATTTCAGTGACCAGAAACTGGAAAAGCATGATAAAAAGATTACGGAAGACAAGAAGGTAGCCCATTCTATGTCCAGAGAGAAGAATGAAGGTGTATCAAAAGCTAGCAACCAAACTAAGTCATCTAAGTCTGAAGAAAGCAGCACACAAAAGAAAACACACCACCATAAAGTGAAGTCTGAGAAAACAATTAAGGTAGAAGGAAAACCCACTGATAAATCAAAGAGTCATTCTAGCTCTAAAGACAAGGATTCAAGAAATTTGGATGGTGAAAAGAAAAGGTCAGAAAAGCTTTCTTCCTCAACCCCCTTGGAGAAGGAAAAGAAACCTTCCCCAAAAGAGGAAGGCAAACAATGTGACAAAAACAGTCAGAATCAAAAGAGCAAAGTTGTAGACAACCATTTCAAACAAAGCTTGGAGAAGAATAAAGATGGAAAAAATTCTGATGAAGATGACTCTGGTGTCCCAACAATGTCCTTTGAATCTTACCTTAATTATGATCAAGTTTCAAATAAAAGGAAAAAGAAACATGGTTCCTCAAGCGAGCCACCTAGAAAAGTCCAAATTTGTAAGCAGTATTGCAATGTGCAGTTATCAGTGGTGGAAAATCCACCTGCCTCTGCCAACCCTGTAAGCATAGAAGTCAAGTCAGAAACAGATGATGCTCCAGTGAAGGAGGTGAGCCCTGTACTTCCATGTTCTGTACCTAATGGCTTTCTGTGATGTCCAGGGCTGGAGTAACCAAGGCCACAATGAGCAATCGCTTCAGGGTCCTTGAGCAGTAGGGGGCCTTGAAACTCCTATCTTGTAGAAGACTGGATTTGTAGACGGGTCCACTGCTGTCATAAACTGTGCTGTTTGTGACGTCTGGATTAATACAAGGTACTGTCAGACACTAGCAGAGAGGAGCAGGCTCTACAGCGGGTATGTATATTACCCGATTAATCCAGAGCCAGCTCCTCTCCCAGTGTCCACCTGCAGCCAGGCAGGAAGTGTGAGGGCTTTACATGACCGTGTACTAAGATTCAGTCTTCTTCCCTTATTTTGTCATTCTCTCTGTTACATCAGCTTGTGTCCCCAGTAACAGGCTGTACAGGAGCTTGTACCCTGCTGGTGGGAGGACTGAAGGGCCCCAGACAACAAGAAGCATCCAAGTTCAATGGCTGATTTCAACAACCAATTTAGAAGTGCCTAGTTTTTTTCACCTCTTTGTTGTGAGGTATATGTAATATTATGTTGTGCCCCACATTATAATTTTTTGTCAACTGTCCTGAAATGGGACGTGCCATTTGCCAACAATCCTGTTCAGATCTTTTATTTGCACATTCGGTGCCTATTTTACAGAAGTGCTATGGCCAGGCTTTAGATAGACGCTTATGTGATGCCAATGCTTAATATGGACAGTGTGTATTATCTTGAAGGAAAGTAGAGGTATCTTCAATAAGCTTTTTTTATTTTATATTAAGAATGCTTTATTTGTGAAAAATTGTTGGGCAAAAGAAAAATGGCCCACCCTTGTATTAGTGCCCCAGGCCTTGGTGGTGCCTCTTGCTGATATCTAGTACCCCCTGAAAATTGGATGTTTTAGTGTTTTAAATAGTTGAATATTACACATACCCCCACCCTAATTAGCACCTCAATGCCATCTCATTGATACTATATAGTCCCTTGAACTCCTTAGCATGCCTTTGTTCCAACTCTAAATATTTAATTATTTTGAGAAGGTGCAAGTTGTCGCTAGATGTTGTAGCTAGGTACATGTTCATAACTTTTTATTTTGTTTTCAGCTCAAGACAAACTCATTGGCAGATTTGCTCAATCTTCCACTTCCTAAAGTACTGCCAGATTATTCTGTACTTTCTTCACCACCTCACACCGCTGATAATAAACGTAAGATGAATGTAGCAATTGTTATAAAAATCTGAAATGTATATGCTTGCAAAATGAGTGGCAGTCTTAAATGGTTGCCTAATGAATACAGTGCAACTCAAATCTATTCATCAATCCTGTATATTCTCTTCAAACTGAAACCGAACTGGTGATATAATATTCTGCAGCTAGCATATCTTTATGGTAATTGTGTCTACCCAATTAGAGGGTCTTGACTTTAAATGCAAGATTGGCCTGCATACTAAGTTTTACAGTCTGCCTCATGCCCTTAGCAGGACATGACCTCCCTATAAACTGTTTACAGCTAACATGAAATATCCACGCATTCACACTTGTAATACATGTATTGTACCAATGTTCCCTAGTCACAGTAACCGACTATAGTAATGGCTTGAAAATAGCAATCTACCGTACTACTAAATGCTCTGCTGAATGTAATGTGTAATGAAATACAGCATTAGAAACATAATTGCCGGAAATAGTTTTTTTGTTTGTAAAATGTCAGAATTTTTGTTGAAAATTCATTGTGACACAAGCAGGTACTGATTGTTGCCAGAGCAACTGAATAGTCTTATATGTGATTAAAGCTTTAGAGGAAATAATACAATTACAGCTTTAACATTTATTTGCCTAAATGAAAGAATAAACGTGTAATAGCGCCTGATGAGCATAGCTTGACAAAACCTGCATATGGTGTGCTGTAGCAGATATGTTAATAAAGGGATATTTACCGTTTTTTATTTAGCAGTTTATGATGCTAACATTTAGACATTTACTCAATCTTCTAGAATATAATCCAGTTTTGGAATATTTGCATGCTCCTATTTTCCTATATCTAATATTAAGTAACTTTAAAAGGGTCAATACTGGCCCATATGTGTTCCTCAATGCAATATAACCCAGCAACTGGCTGCTAACTGAGTTACTTGGAAAAATTATTATCTATTTTCTCTTTAGCCAATGTTCCAGATGCTTTGGCCAACTCGGGATGTGAATCAAGTGGCTTTACTGGACGCAGATTGAACACTAAGATGTTGGTGTACTCCGGATCAAAGACCATTTACCTTCCAAAGATGCTTACATTATATGAACAATGTATACGTGTTCTTCAAAATAATGTTGACTGTGAGTACCTGACATACATTCTACATTCTGTGCATTATTATTCATATTAATGGAAAATTGAGGTCTAACTAAACTTTGGTTAATTACAATGCTAGCATCTTAGAATTCATTAGAATTAGGATCTGTGATTTCAGTAGATGACTAGTTGCCATTGAGTATCATAATTTAAAGAAATAATGTACTAATGGGAACACCTTCGTTCTGTAGAGTGTAGTACAACTAGAAGTATGTTTCACTTAAAAGATCATGGGAATCCTTTTGCATTGCCTGCTCCTTGAGCTTTTACATGCTACATGTTTTCACTGTAGCAACAACAGCTGTTTGTGTTAATTGAGAATTCCCCCTCTGTATTTGAAGATGGACTTCATAGAAGCTTGCCTGTTCCATGAAAGCCACATGTATTCATCCCATCACCTTGGTAATTTACGCTTACCTGCAGAGCCACGTTTGGTACTAAAAGTAAAATTTGAGTCACCACTTACAGAACTGTTCAGGGGTAAACAGGGGTACGTTTTAAATAGATTAAATTGGCACCAACTTGTCCACTTTAATGCAGTTATTTTGTAATGTTTTACGAACACAGTTTGATTTTAAAAACTACGTTTACTTTTATAGCCATCCAAGAGGTTGGTGGGGTACCATTTGAAATCCTAATGCCTGTTCTTGAGCGCTGTACTCCAGAACAGCTAAGCCGGATTGAAGAATGTAATTCGGTATGTGTCCTTTGTCCCAATATACCGCACTGTGTCCACAATGTGTGGTATAGCACAGTTAAGCCTGGAAATGCTTCCTTTATTTTTTTTATTCTTGCAAGGCCTTCATTGAAGATTCTGGGGATTTATGGAAAAAGCACTGTGAAAGGGACTTCAGAGGCCAAAAGCTTCTTGAATATGAATCATGGCGTGAGATGTACATAAGACTTTTCACAGAGAGAGAGGAAAAGTTAAGGATGATAACGCAAAACATCAGTTCTGCTCATTCTGGAAAACCAAAAGGTATTAAAATGTTCATGTGTATATGCTGTAGTTTGCCTTTTTGTCTTAGTAGTACATATCAGTAGGAACAAAGACAAATGCATATTTTATGGTATGTAGGGGAAGATTTTTTTTTTTTCTTTTTTTATGCTGGCTCAAATAACTCCATTCAGCATGTAATCTCAGATCAATGTATTCACCTGATCTGCTTTCCTAGTTAATGTGTACCCCAAGAGCACTACTGTGTATTTTTTGTGTATGCTCAGTACTGTTTAAGACCATACTTTGTGATTTATGTTATTGTTTTAAATTGTGTACACACACACACACACACACACACACACTCTCTCTCTAAATGGACATAAGTATTGGGACACCTGACCATTATACCTACAGGGACTTTGATATTGCATTCACAGCTTCCGCTCTTCTGGGAAGGCTTTCCATAAGATTATTTCCCCTTAAGCATGTCATGTGGGATAGCCTCTCCCCATTCTGCCAATCGGGGGAGAGGGTTTGCCCAGAGGTTTTGTAGAAGCTCAGAGAGGCCAGGTCCCAGTTGTCCATGGTGAAGCGACAAAAGTAGACATATGAACAAGAAGATGCAAGAGAAGAAGAACTCTGCAGCAAAGAGACAGGAACAGGAGTGTGGAAGGGCCTGAATAAGTTTTCGTGACAACTATTTTCTTTTCTGAATGTAAAAAGGCCCTTCCTAAAAGAAGTGAAATTCATTATCTGAAAACGAATGGTTCAAAAAAAAAAAATCCAAATCATTTTTGGATCATGTTTGCACCAGTCAAATGTTATATAATTTTGTGTCAGTATGTCTAGGTGAGCATAAACTTTCTTATTTAAAGTAGAATGGCACTGTATTGAGATGGGAATTTTTGGCATTCCTCTTGTTTGGCACCCTGCCAAGCACTTCGTTGGTTATTGTCATTTTTGTCTCCATTGGTTGTTGGTGCTCAGCTCCACTTCTACTGAATTCCGACTTCCTATTGGGTAATGTAAGCTCCACCCTCATGTCTGGAGTTATTTTTAACTTCTGACTTTGTGAATGCTATTAGGTTTACTGATAACTTATTATATATAAATCTAGATCAATTCTGTGAAATCTGGTAAATAAATTCAGAGCCTAGGTTTAACAGCACCTGGATGTTTGTTTTGATTCTGTTGATTCCATTTGCACCAGACTGCCTTAGTAGGTAACCCCACGATGATGGGGCAAAATGTGACATTAATTCCTTGTACAAAGGTAAGATACTCTAACTTAAAAGGGGCGGTTTTTTCTTGCATCTGGCTTTTTTTCTTGAATTCCTACTTTTGCTATATAATTTTACTTTTAAAATAAACATTAGCATTAACTTTACGTTGTACCCTTTAGGTCGCCAAGTAAAACTGGCTTATATACACGGTGTAGCAAAACCTCCTCATTACATTCGTCGAAAGCAAGAGATCCATGGAACAGCTGGACTTATTCTACCACCTCATCCTACAGATAAATACAAGTAAGCCTCAAGTTCAACAGTGGTTTGCTGTGACTGTCCACAGGGTTTTTGTGTTAAAAAAAAAAAAGTGTTTTAAATTTAAAATTTCCAAAGAGATGATCTGTAGGAAATAAGGTGGGTGAGAGAACAAACATTGTTGGAATAAGTGAATCTATCTGGTTCTTTTGACTTTTTCCCCGTTGTATATGGGCAAGCTCTCAATTGCCTTGAATAAATACATATGAAGAGACCTAGTGTTAACTGACATGTTTGCAGACAGTTTCCTGATAAGAGTTTTTCCTGCTACTTCAGTGGGTAGTAGATGGTATAGTTCTAACTGTTTTAGTTTGAAGGAATGACCCTGTCCTTTTTAACCTAAGAACACTTCATTATATGCAGGGTTGTATTTAAAGTGCCGTCCTTACTCCCGCCATGTCTTTGTCCCCACTGTTGAGCACTGGAATATGTGTAGCTGTCCCACTCTCGTGGACATCATGGGCTATTTGAGGAGATCCTCAGCCAAGCAGTAAAATGGATGTCCATCCCGTTGCAGCATAGATATCCATTAGAGCTCCCGCGTAGCAACCTTGCAGTGCAGTGAAGCTTTGAGTAAGCCTCTGGGTCCATCAACTGTCTTTTGGCTACACCCCCAAATACAAGTGTCTAAATTTGAACACCTGAAACATTATGTAGTCTGTCGTCACAGGTCTACTATGGAATAAAATGAGAGAGGGGCAGCATTCTTGGGTAGCACATGAATATGGAAGTCGGTGTCCTCACCCCTAAGCTATACAGTACATGGAAACAATTGGGACGTCAATACCTTGGAAAAAGAAATCTTTCTTTAAGATGAAACTCCTTAAATCTTAATCACTTGAGGATGTCATATAAGTCCTGTGGGATCTTTTTTTTTTGTTTCACTCCCTCTACCACTTTTAGCACACTAATTATGATCCCAGGAAATGTGTGCTACAGAAATACGTATTCATAAGCATGTCAATTTTGTTTGCTGTTATGGGTGTGTTTCAGGACATTGTAAAGGTTGGGAGGGATAAGTGAATGCTGTTTTAGGATACCTAGCAGTATTTAACCATAAACTATTTTAGTTGTGTAACTGAAGTATGAAACCTAAGCCTGCAATGCCAGTGAATATATGAGCTGCCTGCTGCTGTCAGTCAAGCTTGCATGTTCTTGTGACGCACTTTAATGTTTGTTTTCAATCATGTATAAACTCCATTCACCTTCTGGAAATCAAACAATTACAATTAGTATAGTTTCTGTACTGGGCCTTTGTTCTGACCCACAGATAAAGATGACAACAATGGGTAAATAGTGCTGTACAGGGGCATTGCTGGGTCTCCAAAAGATCCAGTGTTAGAGCCCACAGCATATTGGATAGTGGTGGAGTCCACTTTGGGAGTAGTCACTGGGCACCCTGCACATATAATGTATTTACACAAATATTTGCAAAACATTCCTAAATTAACAATTTCGATTTTCTTGATTTCCAACAACCTCCGATATAGACAAGAGTATATCTGCTTTAGCCAATTTTAACTCTATAATATGTACATAAGGATTTGTCACAGCATCCAGATTTTGCCCAGATTGCATCTACATGCCTTACATTGTCCACCCACAGTGGTTTTCTCTTGACCTCCCCTCTCCCATTATCACTCTGTATTTTGTTTGATCACCCTTTCTCATATCTCCACTATTTATTTCTCATCTTTCATTTCTCTTTAGCTCTCCCCTTTGTCCCCATGCATGTATGCACTCTTCATTCGGGGCTACAAAGTTGAGACTCGGTGCTCCTGATGCTGTTTATCTGTGTCGTTATGCAGGATGCGTGCATAAGAACAGCCCCTGGGGGGGATTTTTTTTTTATGATTTAAGAGACTCCTGGTCAACCCTGTTCTAACTTGAATCCAATATATTGGAATAATTTACCTTTCAGTATGTGCATATGACGAACAGTGAAGGTATTTTAGGTGTCACGGAAACATGTAGTAACGTTTCTAATTGTTTTAATGATAAGTTTTAGGTGGTATTGGGGTTGTAATGGATGAGAACATGTATATTTATATGTAGGATAGTCTGAATAACCTAATGTTTAAATACCTTTTGAGTCACAACTAATGCACCCAGTAATATTTATTTATCAAGGAATAGAATAAGGCTTCAGTAATCCAAAACCTGATACTTGATACTGTACATACAATTCTTCAGCAGGCACCTATTTACTGTTATGTTATACAAAGGTAGAAGGGTAAAGAGGTTATTTCCTAGATAAAGAATGGGCATGTGTCAAATGATTCAATCTCATTCTTCTGGCTGAAAGAAATACTGTGGATTTGCATTTTATAATTCATAGTCCAAAGCATGTTCTATTTTTCATTCACAATCAGGTTGCAAAAATCTGAAAACAGGGACAAGTCCATCCCCCCAACCAATCAAAGCACACCTACAAACAGTGGACTGCCTATTAATAATGGCCATTCGGGTGGACCAAGTCAAGACCCCAAAAAAACTGTAAAGAGTAAGTATGTGTATATATAAAATAAAAAAAAATCCACAATGGAAAATGTATAGGGTTGTTTTATATTAGATAGATAGATATATACGGTAGATGTGTGTGTGTGTGTATATGTGTATATATATATATTTATTATCTCTATCATTTTGTCTTCAATGATCCTGATATTCTGTTGCTTTGGCAAAATCGGGGCCCTTTGTGCCTGTTACCCTGCAAAGCCTTCTCATCCAAGCAAATGTTTAATCCAAGTGGAATCTTTTCTAAGCTGCAAAGCATGCATTATACCACCTGCAGACTAATATGAATGTGCACATTTTTAATAAAATATTGGCCATTTATTGATGTAGAGAACAAGTGTAATATAATTTCCCTTTGCTCTTTAGGAATTGCACCAATGATGGCAAAATCTATGCGGGCTTTTCGAAACAGAGTGGGACCAAGATAGATGTCTGAAAATCTAATTTCAAAATGAAATCAAATTTCAGTTGCTTTTTTTTTCTTTTTTTTTTTTCTCCTTTCTTTCTTTCGTACCAAGCTTATCTATCAATTCAGTGCTTCGGTAATCTGTGTATACAATAATTTATACAATTAATAAAGTATCGAAGACCTGAAATAATGGAGTTGAACATAATGCAGAAACCTGACAATATAGTTATCTAGTTCAACTGATTTACTACATCACGTGCGGTCACAATTAAGTGTCTGATGCAGGTAGACTTGATATCTAAATCCCATAAGGTGCAACTACATGTGTGATAAAGAAAAAAAAAAAAAAAAAAGACTTTTTATATATGTTATAAGTTTTTATATAGCCAATTGTTGGCAAGAGTTGTTGGACCATGGAGCAGAAGGGCAGCTGTAGAGCTGCTGCTTCTTCCTCCTCAGGTAAGTGCGTTAATGAATTGTTATAATCGAGTACTAGTTAACTATGCATGCCCCAAAAATTCATGCCCCCCCCCTTCAGTTTGTCCTCCTTTTCCCTATTTCTCTCTCTCCCTTTGCTGATGTGTCGCTATTGCTTCATACACAACACTCAGATCACCGAGCTTTAGCAGAATGTCTACAAAGTAAGAGGGAACGTGATTTTAATTTGTAACAGATCCTACAAATTATTCTGCCACTCTCACTTCTGTAATCCAAATGGCTTATCTGTATAGATAAGATGTTTCTCTCCCCCTTTCTCCATCCCTTACTATATTTCCTTATTAACTCAGCTGTCAAAGGTTTACCTCTGGGCTGCTGTCTTCTAATGCAAACTGAACAGCTGACAATGTACTGTTTCAGGCTCCTACTGTTGGACACACAAAAAGGAGAAATTCTAATAAAATAAAAATAAACAAAAACCCTGCACACGCTGCAGAGGGGAAACAAATGGCATATGACTCCAGTCACTCTTTGTGACAGTATGTAGGATGGCTGTTCTCCAATCATGCCTGGAATTCAACCTGTCCCTTAGTCTATTTCTGTAATGCTAACAGATTGGCCAGCTGCACACCAGATAAATGCCTGGTGGGTTGGTGGCTAATATGCCCCATACTTCCGATACCGCTGCACCACGTTGGGTCAATCTGCCTGCTGCTGCATGCTGGGAAAGTATTACAACATAACATGTTGCTGTCCGTATGTCATCGGGCTGCTACATGCCTTAAAACAACAGCACCATTTAGTCATGCCTAGTCCAGCCCTGTCGATGGGGACACAATACCCAGTTTTGTTGTCTGCACCACTTCTCTTATAATATAAGCTTTTGGCCCAGCCACTGCTACACCTCCCTACTGACCTTTACCCTGCAAACGTTCTACAATGGACATTCCATTTAATCCACTACCTTACTGTACACTGCCCCTTTACTATATTGTTCTTCCGTGCACAAAAACATGTAGCTGTGGGAACTGAAACTGGATGGGTCATCGCCCAATTCTAGCGCAACAAGTGTACAATGGTTTGACACTTAGTTTAAGCCCTGCCCACTGTGACCAACAATTAATTGATATATATCTTTATATATGATTAGCGATTAGGCTCACCATATGTGTATTCAAGATCTTTGTTGTTGAACCTCTCCTTTTGTGGCATTCTTTCAAGATACCTCTGCCAGGGTCAGGTGAAAGTAGACGACAGGAAACTGGAAACACCAGCTTCCTGGAGACAAAATGGTCCCTTATTTTTCATTTATCCCTAAAAGAGAAAACCTCCAAATAAAGAAATCTACAAAAAGTACTGTAAAAAAAATATTTAACCCCATTCTTTTGGTAGTTTTTAATAAATGTGATGAAAATACTATAAAGGTGAAACTTGCCCTTTCAACCCTTTCTGTAGTGGAGGGGCTGATTAAGCCCTGAGCTCATCACTAGATGTCTCCCTCCCTCCCCCTTGGAAGTTATGCATGTTAAACATGTTAACTCTTGTCTTTAGTGTTAAACACAGTCTTTTCTTGTGATGTTGTAACGACTGATCATAGACAAACCGTAAATATAAAGTAAAAGAATAATCCCGTTCAATGAGCAAGCAGCTGAATTTGGCTTCTTGCTGTTGTGGTAATATATATACAGTGTAAAAAAAATAAATAAAAATAAAATAAAACTTAGGCTGGCTATCAACCTATTTATTGTGAGATAGGATGCTGTAAAAATGATTTATCACTGCTAAAATACAGGAATCACCAGTGTTGACATCACCAGCACCCTCCACTAAAAAAAAACAAAAAAACAAACAAAAAAGCCTCCCCCAATAAAGTAAATACATGAATGTAAATCAATTTTATTTGTGAAATGGGCTGATGAGATTCTGTGATGTGGGTTGTAGCCTCAAAAATGTGTTCACCTGAGGTGCAAAGAGGTTAGCATACTTCTGGAAGTGCCTACACATTTAATAATATAACATGTATCCCTTTCTTATGCATGCTTACCCTGTGGTCACCTTTTGTGAGTTTATTTGCGGCCTTTATGTATGAACCGCTAAGGGTAAGGGGGCTTTAAAGAAAATTATTTAGATTGCTATTTTTACTATTTGGTTTTCTATATGGGGATAGGATGGACAACACTTTAGCACTGCTAGAGCAAGCATCTTAGGTTCAGCTGCTGCATGCAGCTTTTGTTAATTCAACTACTTGGGACAAGTATACCATCAGACATGCCTGCCGCCAGCTCTGCCCAACACACACAAAAACTGGAATCACTCCTCACAGACCTTTCCAAATGTTTTTGTACATACAGGTAAAAAAAAAACATGGATAGTCCTACTCGGGAATTTCATACCGTCCAATGCCTAACTTTGTCACCAATAGTAATTAATACAATTGTTTTTTGTGTTGTACACAAATTAGAGACTGGTAGCATAAATGGGCAGCAGTCTTAAAGTACTGTTCCCGAGGGTAGTTGATTAACGACTCAAACACTTTGTGCACAAGCTTAGTCAAATGCATAACTTTTAATGCATTATTGTTTTGTGTTGTCCAAAAAATAGATGTATTTTTGTAGTGAAAAATCAGCCCTATAATATTTAATGTTTGCTGTAGTCCATGTATATCAATAATTAACTACAACTTCTCCAATCTACCTCACACAAACTTTCAACACTAAACTACTGAATTGACTTGCAGTATGGTCGATAAGAAATGACCATCAATTTTAGCTTCTCAACACTGTAATTAACTGTTACTGACTGTCTCACACTCCAACTCTAATTAGTCTGTAACTGCTACTGACAAGATAAAAAGGCTCAGAACACACTGTACCTAATGCCTGTCCCTTCCCTTTATAAATGCTGGCTGGCCAGAGTGAAAAAGTAAGGGAAATTCCCCACAGGTTGTTGGAACCATCGAGACACCCCTGGATTTTTGGCCACTTTTACCTTCAGTCATTGTTGCGTACCCTTCCACACACAGTCCCATCAAAGAGCGCCAAAATGGCTATTCAATATTTGTTTTAGAGTGGTTTTGTCAGGGATCTTTCTTGTTATCAGAGACTTGTATGAACGCACAAAAAAACCCACATGCTTGCAGGTTTTAGGGGTCCTGTAAGAGCTGGGTCTCGGAGTCGGTATAGAGGGGGCACTGCAATATTTGAATTAGACAGCTGAGGATATTGTAGACTTTGAGCTGATGCAGCTAACGTGCAGATTTTCCAATTTCCCACTGATAAGGTTGCTAAAAATATTCTTGGTGAAATACTTAGTTCATTCATTGTGACACACGCTGCTTTACACATTGTTAGTATCGTTATACTGAAAAGACAGCATGCTAGAGCTGTTCGTGTAACCAGGCATATCTACTTACCAGGGCAAAGATATGCACACTTACTGTAAATGTCTTAATTTTATCTTTGCCTACTACAACAATAAAATAGCAGTCAGACAATCTAAATACAAATTAATAAACATTGTAGTAAAATGCATTTTTATTTTGCTTTTTTTCCCCACTGATGCACATATTGTATATGCATGGATTTAGGTTGTTCTCATTCTCGGGTTGGTGCTTCTAGCCCCAGTTGTAATTCTCCAAAAATCTCCCAGGGAGTGTTTACCATTTTTGTTTTCTTTTTCTTGCTTGCTAGGAAAATGTTGGTGCTGTTTTTGAAACATTGTTGGCAATATAACACGTTGCTCATTTCAAATCCACTTTGTTCATCCTTTTTCTTCAAATGTTGCCTCTCCATGTTGAGGGGAGCCATATAGCGGTCTGTATGTACTGTTTTTTCAGCCACACGCAGGAGCACATGGAAACTTAAAAACCAAATACTAAAATATCAAGCAACAGATGGTCGTAAGAAAGTTGAAACAAAGTGTTAGTGGGCCATGCATTTACAGGACTGTGAAAATCATTAAGATGGTGTTTTTATAGCAAATCCCATTGACATATTGTGAAAAAAAAACAGAATTTTAGGATTGGCACCTAATACTGAATTGTCCCAGTGCTATTACTCTGCTCTCATTTTATTAAGAATTCAACTAATTAAAGAGTTAAAGATTATAAATAAGAATCAGATTCTGACTGTGTCCTAAATGTGTTTAAGGATTCACTATATCACTGAGCGTCCTCAGTCTGTTACCCGCTTTCCCCCCTATAAGCACACAAATAGGATGGTGAGTGCATGTGATATTACTGCACTGGGTCATGGGGAAAACAAATTGTAGAACGCTGCTTAACCTGAACAACAAGATGTCGACAGGCCTCCTGCTCCCACTTCCACACCAGCATTTAAATGAGGATAATAATTCCAAATAAAACAAATGGCTGAAAAGGGATCTCTGTGGAAAAAAATTGTGTGTTTGTTCTTATGACACTATAATCTGCTTTACAGTTGCAAAAATTGGTTGCCATGGTAACAAAGTCAAACGTTTAACAATAGAGGTACAATTTAATTATTTAGGATTGACAAACAGAGACACCTAATAATTTAATGGAAACTAATTTTATGTCACTCTTAAAACAGACAAATTATTAAAAGAATGGAGATCAACAGAGACATTGTGGTGGGGCAAAATTAACATATTAAATTTATATATAATCCCTAAACAGGAATATCTTTTTGTTATGCTCCCACTTGCCGTGTCCAGTTCTTGGCTGGAGATGATTCAGACCAGCTTCTCCGCATTTGTCTGGAGAGGTAAGAGACCTAGAGTTAGTGCCAATATATTGGCCAAGAAGATCTCTAAAGGAGGATTAAGTTATCCTTTGATAAATCATATTTACCAAGCTAATATGATAGTCCATATTTATAAACGTCAAAATCCAGTATTTTGTTTTTACAGATCCTTGGTATATTCTAGAATCTGATGCGGTAGGAAAAAAAAGAACCTAGATTATTGCATATGGTTAAACAGTAATGAATGAAATCAAATTTGATATATAAGAATGTAATAATGGGTCAAACTATACAGACATGGCACTCAATTAAAAAGAAGTTGGGACTTCAAAATAAAATCTTAGAGACTTGCATAATAAGCAGTTTAGAAGACATTTCCTCTGTAAAGGAATGGTATAAATCAGGACACCAATTGATCCATCAAGTATTAAAGGAAGGCAAAGTACTCCCTTTCTCAGATATAGCTAACAATTACATTTACCTGCTTTTTGAATGGTGCAATCCTGAGATTAAGATCCTATTATCATCTTGAGAAGCTCAAAGTTACTTATTTCCTTGACCCACAATCCTCAGATTAAAGCAGTTGCCTCTTGGGAGAAGGAACTAGGAATTAAGATTGAAATAGATAACTGGGAAAGATCCTTGATACGAGTGAATAAGACAATACATTGTTTTAATATTGGGGAAAATCAATATAAATTAGCCAATAGATGGTATCTTGTCCCTAACAGATTAGCAAAAATTTAATCAAATTATATGCCTAACTGTTGGAGATGTGGTACGAAAGATGGCTCTTTCCTAGATATATGGTGGAGATGTAGTTTGGCAAAGGATCCATGGCAATGGGCCTTTGAAATCTTCCATCACATATCCGGGGAAAATTTGACAAAGAACCCGGAACTCCCCTGCTACATTTTAATTTAAATAATTTTTCTAAGGAGGTAGAAGATTTAGCTATTCATTGTTTGGTAGCGTGCAAAATTCTTATTGCATGTAATTGGAAATCATCTCTCCCTTTCTCGAAAAATTCCTTAATAGCTCAATTACTTAAATAAATATGGAGAAAGAACTGTGTTGGTTAACAAACACATCCATAAATAATAAAAATATAATATATATATAATAAATATCAGAAATGTACAAATTGGCTTAACAAATTAAATGATAATTGAATATGGATAAGTAACTAAGGATATCTAACCGTCTTAATCAAAGTTTTATAACCATAATACCCTGCCTCCATTTGCTCCTCTGTTTCTTTTTATTTTTTATATGTAAGATATGTCTGCAATATCACTGTTTATAATGTTATTGTTTGTAATGTTTTCTATCTGTAATTGAAATAAATAATGTTACTAAAAAAAATAAAAATAGAGGTGCATAGTTACCTTCCCGATAGGCTGTGTCCTTCTGCTTCTCAACCAGCATATGTTAATATCTTACAGTTTGTAAAACTATGGTCATCCTCACTAGCTGTTATTTACGGTTTGCCCATTGTACTGTGGAATATGATGAATGTACTTTTTTATTTTTATTTTATCATTAGTTTTCACTAAATAATTAATAATGATAGGGTATGGGAATGAATATTGAGGTATGAATATTGTGGTTGGGGACATGAATTATGTTATCTGTGTGATGGTCAGAGGAAGCTCCGCACTTATACACATATATATGCACACATATATATACATGGATGCACATACACAATGTAAGACCATACAAATACATATGCGCACACACACAGCCACTCCAATGCCATATACTCACACATGCATACATTTAAAAAAAATAAAAATGGTAGATCTTGTTAAGGTATTTATTAAAAGAATGTTATAGGTATTTCTCTTAATCTGTATGCTCCAGCTGATTTACACCCGCACTGCAGGATTTGCATATGTTACTCAGTTTATCTGTTTCCATGTGGTTCTCATTTGATCATCAGCAGCGTACAAATGCTCCCTCTTCCCATCGGTCACATTAGCACGGTGCGGAGCATATTCATTAATATGTAGAACTCATTTTGTTTTCTGTGTAAAATGTGCAATGTGACCATGTGTGCATGTGCAATGTGACCTCTGCTCTAGTGTCCAAGAGCCTGCTTGTGTTCTATTAATAAAAATAATGTGCTAAAATAGCAGAAAACCGTTTAACCCCTTAAGGACAGTGGGCGGTACCTAAAGCATTGAAAACAATGCATTTTGAGCCCGTACATGTATGGGGCTTTGTCATTAAGGGGTTAAGTGCCGACAAGCTTTTCAAGACCTGCACCACTTTGGGCACCTGAAATATTGGGGGGTGGGGGTGGAATCTGGTACTCTCTTTGCCCATGGAAAACGCAGTGATTTATTAAGATCTGATCTGTACAATTTGCATGTTAATGCTACCAAAACATACAGATAATTTTTATTATTTTCTATAATAAGATTTAGGGAAAAGAGATTACAGCATCTATTAAACACTAGATGGCAGTATTAATATGTAAATAGGAAGCTCACAAAGTCATTCAGTAGGACAAAATTTAAATTTTGTTTGGTAATATCTAGGTATCCAAAAATACACAAAACAATAAACCAATAATATAGTAGTCCAGTCTTGATTTTTACTTATAGTTAAGGATAAGTGCAAACATGTTAAACATGATATCGCATCATAATCACTGATTAGGTGGGGTTTTTGGCTATATCTTATGTTTTGTCCTTTCTGAAATGGTATTATGTCTTATTGATATGCCAAACAGACAGGTTACGATTCTTTTCCTAAGACCTCTCCCGAACAAAAGCCTGCTTAAAAAGATTTAAAGAACAAAAGAGGGAAACAATCTAATTTGTATCCACTACATGTCCAAACAAATTGCCTACATTGTCAGGTCTGAATGTTAGGCAGACTGTTCTGACATTCATCAAATTATGACTGCCGTAAGTACAGCTTCCATTGTGCCTTCAACAGACCATAAATACCGTCACATTTAAGCTGTTGAATCTCTTTCCTATTTGCCAGCCTTGGGTGACCTTGGGATAGCCAATTTATCACATTTCAGTGAAACTACTACAAAAATTATATGTTTAGCTCTCAAGTACATGAAAGCTTTTAACAGTACGCATAATGTCAGAATAAGAATTCCCTGCGTTCTGCGTCAAAACAAATGCCTTAATTTAAGCTCTATAAATGTCAGTCGGCCAGTTATATAAAGTGAGGAAGATGTCCTCACTAAGCCCCGGACATTTTAATATAATTTGATTAACGCATTTATATTGTGGAAGATATTGCATAGGTCTGAAGCTGGTGCTGGTTGTAGCACGTGGCCGAGAATTTCAGCTGATATTTTACATACATAGATAAACAAAGGCATTATGTTGACAGACATGGTGAGATGTTATTACCAAAGAACTTTGGTGAGATGGTTTTACTGAATCAGATGTGAGGCCAATTATAACCTAGGGTTCATTATTGTCTAGCAAGTGATCCCCAGTCATTATGGAGTGTACACTCTAGTGTTAAATGAGTACAGCCATTTTGAGTTTGCCAATGTCTCTACTGTATACCTCGTAATGATACAGTAGTTATAATGACCATAGTCTAACAGTGGTGCTTGTCAAAAGGATCTAATAGTAGGATAGTCAAATGGCTGCAGTTTTCAGGAGACAGTCTACAAATCTATCACTGTTACTAGGTATATTTTAAATATTTCAGCTTATAATATATTTACAGGTATGCTTTACTTCTGATCTGGTCTAACATTTGTTGCAATCAGCACTGGGAGTCACCTGCTGTCACAACGTACTACTCAAATCAAAATGATACATAATGTTATTTGTAATAGGCTTTTTATTAAGTGTTTTTTGTGGGTTTTTTTTTACATGTTTATGTACGTTCTTTTTCGTTGCCCTAATTTACCATTGCGACCCACCGAGCACTAAGGATTATACTAATAACATGGAATGCTGATATAGAACAGTGCTCCTCAACCCTCTCCTCAAGGCACACCTAGCAGTCCAGAGTTAAGTATTTTTCCAGGGTGTCTAAGGTGTTTTTGATTTTTACATTTGCAGCACCTTAGACACACCTGAGTAATAACTAAATCCTGGACTGTTAGGTGTGCCTTGAGGAGAGGGTGGAGGAGCACTGGTATAGAGGACCTGTCAATTTATAGTTGTTTCCTGTGGAGTTCTTGTAAGAGGTATATAGAGAGAATATCAGCATTGGAAGAGATACTGTAGATAGAGAGTGTGGGTTCTTGCAAGATGTCATCGGAAGCAGAATTATGGTTATGGAGGATTACTAAACTATAACAGAGGAAGCCCAGCAACGGGTAAAACGCATTGTGAAGAGAAATGAACCTGGCACAAATTTGGGGACTTCCATGGGGTCTTTTACTTAGTCTTTTTTAACCTTTAATGTAAGCTTGATGCTGTATTGTTTTTATAAGTGCCTATAGTGTTACAATGTATAGATTTATGGCAGTATATACACTCATTGGCCACTTTATTAGGTAAACCTTGCTAGTACCAGGTTGGACCCTTTTTGCCTTCAGAACCGCCTTCATTCTTTGTGACATACTTTCTACAAGGTGCTGGAAACATTCCTTAGAGAGTTTGGTCCATGTGGACATTATGGCATCACACAGTTCCTGTAGATTTGTCGGTTACACATCCATTATGTGAATCTCCCATTAAACCACATCCCAAAGGTGCTATATTGGATTGTGATACGTGACTGTGGAGGCCATTGGAGTAGAGTGAACTTATTGTCATGTTTAAGAAACCAGTTTGAGATGATGTGAGCTTTGTGACATGGTGCATTATCCTGCTGGAAGTAGCTATCAGAAGATGGCTACACTGTGGTCATTAAGGGATGGACATGGTCAGCAACAATATTCAGGTAGGCTGTCACATTTAATTAATTCTCAGTTGGTACTAAGGGGCCCAAAGTGTGCCAAGAAAATGTCCCCCATACCATAACACCACCACCACCAACCTGAACCTTTGATACAAGGCAGGATGGATCCACACTTTCATGTTGTTTACACCAAAGTCTGACTCTACCATCTGAATGTTGCAGCTAGAATCAAGACTCTTCAGACCAGGCAACGTTCTTCCAGTGTTCCGTTGTCCAACTTTGGTGAGCCTGTATGAATTGTAGCCTTAGTTTTCTGTTCTTAACTGACAGGAGTGGTACCTGGTGTGGTCTTCTGCTGCTGTAGCCCATCTGCTTCAAGGTTCGACGTGTTCCGGGTTCAGAGATGGTATTCTGCATACTATTTGAGTTACAGTTGCCTGCCCATTCTCCTCTGACATCAACAAGGCATTTTTGTCCACACAACTGCTGCTCACTGGATATTTTCTCTTTTTCAGAGTATTCTCTGTAAAGCTTAGAGATGGTTGTGTGTGAAAATCAAGGTTTCTTGACCACGTCTACATGCCTAAACACATTGAGTTGCAGCAATGTGATTGGCTGATTATCTATCTGTGTTAACAAGCAATGGAACAGGTGTACCTAATAAAGTGGCCAGTGTGTATATA
>VKOC01027435.1:0-31216 GCA_009364415.1 Spea multiplicata
TTCTACAGTTTAATTCTGCAGTATTTTAACTGTACGGCACAGAAAAAAATCACCTTCACATAGTCTCATTAACTGGCACTATGAAGCATCGTAGAGGGCACGTATGGCAAATTGAAAGTTAGTAAGTACTCGTTTGCAGGTGCAATGCATGGTTATAATCCAGCAAAATGCTGTAATGTTTTATTATAACTGCACATATATAAAAAACAAAAAAACACCTTGAATTCTACAACCACTCCATTCTTAGTCTGCTATAAAACTGCAGCTAAAGCAGAAAGGGATGAAGAATCCATGGTCATGTGCTTAGAGAAAAATGAATGGCCTGACCCAAATGTCAAGCAAAGGGTGGAAAGAGACAGACATTACAGCGAACAGTAAAAAAAATCTGACTTCCTTGTTAACACTACAAAATTAAAACCTGAAGCTAATGCAATCGAAATTCTAACGTTAAGAATGTGTTGCCAAACCCCATTTATGTACCCGACATTAAAAGCTTGTCTGCATTTCTTGAAAAAATAAGTTTTTTGGGGGAAATTATTTCTTTCTGAAGGTTCCTTCAAACCACAATCTTACTGTAAGAGGAGGTGAACAACCAATATGAAGGTTATGAAGATCTTTGAAATCTTGCAGAACTGTCTTTACTAATAAAAAAATGCTTATAGTCTGTTTCTTTCAGATGTTACCAAAGAAGCAAGTAACTATTAAGCAGGGTTTCTGCTATGGCATAACATGGTCTTTTACTTTTATGGATCTCGATAAATGTCCCTAGAGTGACAAAAAAAAGACAGTTTTGATAAGCCGAGGTAAAATCAGACTCTGGATAAAACAAAATTATCAAGTTGTTCATCGTGGCTTCAATTTGAAAATATGGACCAGTCCACTATGCCTAGTCATTCTTTATCAATTCTGATAACACACTGGTGCCACAGGAATGCAGCAGACACTTTGACATCTTGTCTTTGGGATCTAGTCACTAAAGGGAGAAGTCACTATACATTATGAAGGCTCACCCCTAATAAGCTTTGGCTTCTTCGTATAGTTAAATCAGAGAGACTTTTTCCATTAAGATGTAGAAAGGCCTTTCTAGCTGGACCCTTCTCAACCCTAGCTCAACCCTTCTAGCTGGAGAAATCTGCCAGTGTGGATCATTCAGAATGGATGGTGATGTTGGGGAGCTGAAACTTCAAACCCTCCTATCGGCTCAGTGAATAGACCCCTTTGTGTAACAACAACATGGTTTGGGAGGTTCAAGACTACTTATCCCGGTCTGTCTTGCTTACAATGGTGGAATTCTGATACCGTAAAGCATACAATGGGATGTTTCTAGTACAGAGATGTTAAGGAGATTTATACAGCTTTTGTTGAAGCATAAGCAATAATGTTCTTTAGACTTAAAGGGCTTATTTAGCAAATACTAATGGACAATTACTTCATAATTAGCACATGTTGGCCCTATCAAAGATGGATAATCAATGCAAATAATACAATAATACAGGTAACAAAGAATACATTTTGGGAGTTGGTGTGACCTTGGATGACGATTCAAAATCTGCTGGCTCCCAAGCGATAAAGACATTGCAAATGCCCCAAAACAATCAAGAAACTGTGAAAGTCCTCACCCGACTGTGTTCACCAATCCAGTAGGTTTGGCCACACTGTAAACCCAGACGAGTAGTGTGTTACTGATAGAATACACATAAGGAGTTTATCTATAGCAAACTAAAACCTCACACAAAGGCACAGAGATGCACAAAGACACAAGCTGAAAGCAAGTAGCAAACACCTCTACACAAGCACGGGATACTCTGCGACAGTGGAGGGCTGGAAAAAGGAAAGCACGGATATATATATAATATATTATAAATATAATATATATATATATATATGCAGGAGTCCAGATAGGTCAAAATATACCTTGCATGCATACAAAATATAGGGAAGACTTGATAACACTGATGGCAGGAGGCATCTAGCAAGGACCAACGTGTTAATGATAAAACTGGGACTGGCAGTACTTTGCTGCCTGAGGGAGCCTACACTTTTTGGTTCCTAATGTCTTCAAGGCTTAACAGCGCAGTATACAGAGTTTGTATTACTGTCTGACCACAGAAGCTAAAGCACAGCTGGTCGTAACAGAGACAAGGATGGTAAGAGCTGCAGGAAAGAGCTAGAGCACAGATGCCGAGTATAAATATTAATGTGGTGCTCAGTGTCCATTACCTGAAACGTGACGTGTCTGCTGCGGCTGATCTGTTTAAACGTCCAAACATACTTTAGTATCAGAACCTTGTAATGCCACAGCTGTACAAAACGTAACCTATACCTTCTTTTTTCCAAAACACAAGACTTCATCTTCTATTAAAGGTAATGAGACTTTACATGATACCTAAAGAATTTATACAAGCCTTTCTACTGAGCACATGTTTTATAACTACACATTACTACTTGCAAGACATGTTTGTATACAGATTTGACTTTTTTTTTTCTTTCTAATGGTGGTTTGGCTTTTCCATCCTATGCTGATACCCCCAGAAAGGTCATCAATGCTCTTCTAATATAAGCCATGGAAGAGTCCAGAAACGAAAAAGGAGATGGAAAATATGGGAAAGAAGGTGGGAAAGGTTGGATGGCCAGTGGGGAACTAGATGTAAAAAAGAAGACACCTGTCGCCAAGATGCCAGGTTAGAGATGGACATGGCTCTGGACTGCAGAGTGATGGAACATGGGGAGTGATGGGATTCTCCCGATCTTCTCCTCCGACGCCCTCTATTGGACATGAACTCCAAACTCTCTGTGTTTTTGGTATTCATCACCTGTAATTAAATCCGTGGACAGGAACATTTCAGCCCACTCATACCTGACTAAAGAAATATGATGAATATATTATTTTTCCTACATTGCTGTAGGATTAACAACTATACTGGGGAAACAAACAAAACTATGGGGAACAGATATGGAAATTCATTGAAGGGTATAGAAGTAACCAAACTTACAAATATACCCCTTACGTTCAGGTCTAAATGTTTTCTTGACTTTTTATTTACCCATTTCCGGTCTACTGAAACCTACATTGCACAAGCAGAATGCACTAGCATCAACTAAAGCTACTTTGAGAAACAAGAGCTGGATATGAATTATTTCTACCGCTAGTAAACTAAACATTTTATAAAGTACATTTATGGCTCATCACAGGCAGTATATGTAGGGTGACACAACATACACAATGAATGCTTATAGTCCAGTAGGAGTGATTAAATACACAGACAATGGTCATGTTCCGATGAACATTGTCTATCAAAGCCCCACAAAATATTCTGATTTGGTGGCTTCATACATAAGTGGAAACCGCTGGGTCAAAGCATGCCCTGTTCCCAAACATTAATAAACATTCTACACAAATTCACAAATTAGTAGCTTATTTAACAAACAAGGTGTGACAAATTCCCAGAAGTGTGCGAGGGTTTGTATTTATATATACATTATGCAGTGCCTTGCAAAATATTCACCCTCCTTGGCATTTTTCCTATTTTGTTGCATCACAACCTGGAATTAGAATGGATTTTATTTAGATTTCATGCAATAGACATACACAAAATAGTCCAAATTGGTGAAGTGAAATGAAGTATATATATATTTTTTAAATAACCTAAAAAAATGCAAAAGTTGTGCGTGCGTATGTATTCATCACCTTTGCTATGAAGCCCCTACATAAGATCTGGCTCAACCAATTACCTTCAAATGTCACATAATTTGTTAAATAAAGTCCACCTGTGTGCAATCTAAGTGTCACACGATCTGTCACATGATCTCAGTATATATATATATATATATATGATATATATATATATATATACACACACACATCTGTTCTGAAAGGCCCCGAGTCTGCAACACCACTGAGCAAGGGGCACCGCCATGCAAGGGGCACCGCCATGCAAGTGGCACCATGAAGACCAAGGAGCTCTCCAAACAGGTCAGGAACAAAGTTGTGGAGAAGTACAGATGAGGGTGGGGTTATAAAAAATATCCAAAACTTTGAGTATCACACAGAGTACCATTAAATCCATTATTTAGGACTGGAAAGAATATGGCACCACAGCACAGCTGCCAAAGAGGGCCACCCACCAAAACCCACTGCCAGACAAGGAGGGCATTAGAGAGGCAACAAAGAGACCAAAGAGAACTCTGAAGGAGCTGCAATGCCCCACAGTGGAGATTGGAGTATCACTTTAAGCCGTACACTCCACAGAGCTGGGCTTTACGGAAGATCGGCCAGAAATAAGCCATTGCCTAAAGAAAAAAAAAATGCAAACACGCTTGCTGTTCACCAAAAGGCATGTGGGAGACTCCCCAAACATGTGGCAGAAGGTACTCTTGTCAGATGAGACAAAAATTTAGCCTTTTGGCCATCAATAAAACACTATGTCTGGTGGAAACCCAACATCTCTCATCACCCTGAGAACACCATCCCCAGAGTGAAGCACGGTGGTGGCAGCATCATGCTGGGGGGAGGTTTTTAATCGGCAGGGACTGGGAAACTGCTCAATGTTGAAGGGATGATGGATGGAGCCTGGATGGAGGTTCACCTTCAAGCAGGACCATGGCTCAAATGAGAATCTGTAGTATGGCTTAAAGATTGCTATACACCAGTGGAACCCATCCAACCTGAAGGAGCTACAGCAGTTTTGCTTTAAAGAATGGGCAAAAATCCCAGTGGCTAGATGTGCCAAGCTTATAGGGATGTACCCCAAAAGCTGTAAAAGGTGGCTCTACAAAGTATTGACTTGGGTAGGAGGGATCAAATTCTGTTTTTTTGTCCTATTTCTTGTTTGTTTCACAATAAAAACATTTAGCATCTATAAAGTGGTAGACATGTTGTGTAAATCAAATGATACAAACCCCCAACAAAATCCATTTTAATTCCAGGTTGTAATGCAACAAAATAGGAAAAAATGCCAAATATATATATACATATATACATATATACATACACACAAAAATTAGATTTGCTGTAGTGATATCGCTGATCTCATAACTCTTTACAGCAGAATGTCACTTCCCTGCAAATGGAGGCTTGCAGTTTTCTACAGCTTTAATTTAGATGACTTCTTTTCTTCAAAATCTTGTCTAGGGAAATAACATTTGAAGCAAATTTGGTTTCTGTACATCATTTACGGCCAAGAACAGCTTTATGCTAACTAAATAGCAAGACATCGGAATCTGCCACTGATCACGCTTGATGAATCGCCTGTCATATTTCCTACCACCAGATGGAACATAATCTAGTCTCTGCTAAAAAAGAACCTTATGCAGAAAGAGAACGAACTACACGAACGACATCACCAGAAACACTTTGCTTGCATTATCATTGATATGATATATCTCTGGTATTCAGGAGCTGGTCAGCCATTCTTTACCAATTATTACACTGCTTGTTTTCACCAAAAACAGACTACCTAAGAGTCACAGTCACTACAAAAATGATGTCACCTTCAAATCATCTGATTTGCTTTCCTAATTGAAGTATAGATGAATGTAGCAACTTACAATGGGGGTTATTTGTATGTATAACTGCATAGATGATTGAAACCATGACATATAGGGCAGATCACTAAGAAGGTAATGTTGAATAGTTCCATAAACCAAGGTAAATAATACCTCATACCGCTACTCCAACACACACATCTAAACATATGGAAATAGTAAGCACGGTCATTGCTTCGGGAACGGGTCATTGCATGGAGTACTAAATGGAGGCATGAAGACAGGGCCAAAGAAAGAAAATGCAACTTAAAGGACTTAAGCATATAGGTTGAACATTCTCGGTGCATTATTTGATTAATATCTTTCAAGTGGTCACATCCGAGATAAAATTGTAATTAAATGCAGTGCTGAAAACTACCTGTCACATCTTTCTTTTACAGTGCCCCTCAAACAATAATTGCATATTAAAGTGAGGCATTTCCTTTGGCTTTTCTAATTTGCATTTAGATTTTCTATTGCGAATATCCCATCTCCTTGAACAAAAGGTAAAACATAGGCATTTTATGTAATTTCCCTTAATCTTACATTATTTGACTCTTACAGTCAGTTCAAGCAGAATAATATAAAATGCTTCTTGGATTCTTCTAGCAGGTTATATATAAGCATGTACAATGCAGAATCACATTGGCAGTTCTTACGTATTCATTTTTACATATATGCGAACATGTGAATGGATCGTTCCAAAGAGCTGGGATAGGATGCCACCTTTGCAATAAGTCAGTTTGTGAAATTTTGCCCCTGCTAGTAACTGTACTAGCGGTTTTATCGCCGAAGCGTTTAGGAACAGCAGCAACTCGGCTACCAAGCCGAAGACCACGTAAAATCACAGAGCGGGGTCACCAAGCGATGAGACGCATGATGCATAAAAGTCGCCAACGTTCTGCTGATTCCATAGCTGAAGAGTTCCAAACATCTACTGGCATTAATATCAGCACAAAAATTGTGCGGCGGGAGCTTCATGGAATTGGTTTCCATGGCCGAGCAGCTGCACGCAAGCCTCACATCACCAAGTACAATGGCAAGCATCAGATCGAGTTCTGTAAAGCATGCCGCCACTGGACTCTGGAGCAGTGGACATGTGTTCTGTGGAGTGACGGATCACACTTCTCTGTTTGGTAGTCTGATGGGTGAGTTTGGGATTGGCGGATGCCAGGAGAACGTTACCTATCTGACTGCATTGTGCCAACTGTAAAGTTTGGTGGAGGAGGGTTAATGGTTTGGGGCTGTTTTTTTTTTTTTCCAGGGGTTAGGTTACACGCCTTACTTCCAGTGAAGGGAAATCTTAATGCTCCAGCAAACCAAGAAATTTTGGACAATTCTATACCTACAACTTTGTGGGAACATTGTGGGGATGACCCTTTTCTATTCCAGCATGACTGTACTCCAGGGCACAAAGCAAGGTCCATAAAGATATGGTTGTTTGAGTTTGGTGTCGAAGAACTTCACTGGCCGCACAGGGCCCTGACCTCAATCCCTTCAAACCTTTGGGATGAACTGGAAAGAAGATTGCAAGCCAGGCCTTCTAGTCCAACATCAGCACCTGACTTCCCAAATGCTCTACTGGATGAATGAGCAAAGATTCCCACAGAAACACCCCAAAATCTTGTGGAAAGCTGCAAAGGGGGGGGGCGGTCAACTGCATATTAATGTGTATGTATTTAGAACGCAATGTTATAATTCCTTGTTGCTGTAATGGTCAGGTGTCCCAATACTTTTGTCCATATAGTGTGTATGTGTGTAATTTATATATTATAAATGTCAAACTCAGGAAGCCCCTCAAACGTATATATTTCAGTCATCTTTATAAAGGAGTTGGGTAATAACACCTAGTTTATAATTAAATGCTTGGGGAAAAGGAAAGAAGTTTATAAACTGTTGAAGTCATTGAGATACCAAGAAAGAGAACATAATGCCAAATGGATAAATTCACTTCAGCAGGAGGATCAAGGAGATCACCAACATGTTGGAATCAAAACAACAAGGAAGACATGTAAAGCTCCGCTCAGGAAACACTACCTGTATAATACAAAGCCATCCCTGTATTATTTGAAATAATATCTGCAAAACAAATACGCTTAAAGAAACAAAAATCCAAAAGCCAGAATTTAGTATGCCTAATGAGCTCAACAATCACAAAGTAGGAGTGCATATTTCCATGTGTAATGGATGTCAGACAGTCCCAGTTATCCTTAACAAGCCACACATTACAAACATGTCTCTGGAAGCAGAACCCAAGGACCTTAGGCTGGGTTTTAAACTTTCTCTGCGGAAAGCTGAGGAGACGTTATATGAGCTTGCAAAGCAAATATAAAATGTTTAGTTTAGCATTAGCAAGATGAGCTGAACTCGGCACAAGTCAGAGGGACCAAGATCTGCGTTAAAGCCACAGGTAACCGTCTTATATGATTATTACGAACAGTGGAACAATACTGCACATTAATTCTGCTTCATATTAAAAATCATGCTATAAAGCCACCCAAAGGGTAGTAGAAACGCAGACTGGTAGCATTAAGCAATACCTGTTTACCAATAAGGCTCTGTGAAGAAAAAGAAAAACTTAACCAACGGGAAACTGATGGAAATTGCATTTGAAACATTAAGTTTGTCAAGGTTCAGCTTGTACCGAAAGCATTTATATATTTCTAAATCTGCTACAACATATACTTGATACACAAAACACGCAGGGAATGAGAGATATCACTGGGAAGCATACCATGGGCAGATGAATACAAAAGAAAGTATAAAAAAAACAATTGCTCATGCACCATGAGGGCCATAGAAAAGATCTATTCAATCTATTCAATGTATACATTTCTTAATGCAAACAATAATGTACAGTTCATGAATGGAAAATAAAAATGATGCTGAGGTTCCCTCTGCTGATGGAACTATGAGAGCAAACTTCACCATACTATCTTTGGTGCTAAAATCATCAATACGTAAACAAAACCCAACCCTACTATGACTAAATAATTTGCATAACAAACAGATATTCATAAAGAATGCTTGTTTGTTGTTTTTTTTAACCCAAAAGTTTAAAATTAACAAAATGAGCAATCTCTCATAACATGGCCAGTCTCCAGTTGGTTACACCTAGTAAATATAAAGGAATATTCAATGTACTGCAGCAGCCTTTTAAAGCGTTTACCTCCATTGACCCAGTTTTTCTGGCACGCGTTAGAGGTGATTTACGATGAATGCCGACTGGCTCTGAAGGAAGGGGTGACATCAGAATTGAACGATCCACCTCGTCAGTACCTTTCATTTTGGACAGGTCTTCCAAACTCCCCTGATCTGTCTTCTTGTCTTCGTTCTACAGAAGCAATAGGTTACATGACTTAAAGCGTAAGTTACATATAACGATGTGCCAGCACTCGTCTACGTTAAAGGCTTTGCATTCTAATGGAAGCTTTCAAAGAAGTTGGTGCGCCATGCACAAAGTTATAAAGCAATACACAATCTTGATAATCCCTTGGCATAGGTTAACATTTTGATGGGCATCAAGAAAAAAAAAACATTCTGAACATGAGTTTTATATTATTAATATCATATTAAGGCTAATATACTTAAACATTTATGAACTAAGGACTTGAAGGTGTTTGACACTGTGCCTAGCCTTAAACCTAAAAACGTTCATTATATAAACCATATAAACTTGCGAGCAGGGCTCTCCCCATCTAATGCATCTGTCAATTCTTGTGAGTATATGTATTGTATTAAGCGCTGTTTAATATGTTAGCTTTGTGTTTGATTTTTTTCCCCTCAAGGATGTGCAAAGCATCTGCAAGCCGGGTACCTCCTTATTACAATGAACTAGTTGTAAGAACCGGATGATAGCAAAGTGCGTTTGCGTTCTCAGCCTACAGAGTTACAGTAAAGCAAAAATGTATATTCCAAAGCATGGAGTCAGCCTCACTTCTGCTGATGCTGGACGGAAACCAAACCCCATGGGGACCTTTTCATCTTCCTCACAACCCTTAACTCCAGGACTAAAATGAAGCTCCACGTGAAAACGCTCCTCTGAGGATGGGTCCTGAAAGCAGAAAAGTGATTAGAAAAGCTTCCAAGGGCATTCAATTCATCAACCCTCCTGAGCCAGGCAAAAGAGTTGAGACCCAATACTAGATGAGCAGAGTAATTAGTATTAATTTCCATAGTTTCCTGTGATTTCTTTAAAATAAAAAATAAAAGGAGTCAGACAATGAAAAGCTCTAACTTACCTTATTGTTATCCTCATAAAGCATGATTACAAGCTGCGTCATGTAGTTTAGCTCAGAGACAGCACTTAAATAATCCATCGCTCTCTTCCACTGCTGATCCTTGGACTCCTAAAACCAGAAAACATGTCGACTTCCAATTGAAATATATTATTGAGTTTATAAGTTCAGAATTTATTTTGCTATTTTAGGGTATTAACATTAATCACCCTTAATACATTGTTTGATCACTAAGTGATTAAATGGGCAGTTTACTAACAGCGGTGATGTATTCTGGTGTAGACAGACTAGGCCTAGGGCAGCAGGTCCAGGGGCTGAAATCTCCCTCTACTCTGGGACGGTTGCAGTGAAGATCAATTAACACTATGAAGGCTGTGCCCACTCAACACAGCCCCCACGGTCAGCATTAGAAGGCACTGTGGTTTTGAGCCTAGGGCAGCACAGAAGGTAAACAAATCCCTGCCCGGCAGCTCCACTAATGAAGAATACTTGTTAAAGTTCCTTATACATGCCTTTAGGTGAACAGCAAAAGCGCTTGCTTATTTCTATGCTTTAAGCAATGGCTTATTTCTGACCGCTCGTCCGTAAAGCCCAGCTATGTGGGGTGTAGGACTAAAAGTGGTCCTATGGACAGAAACTCAGATCTCCGCTGTGGAGCTTTGCAGCTCCTTCAGAGTTATCTTTGGTCTCTTTATTGCCTCTGATTAATGCCCTCCTTGCCTGGTCCGTGAGTTTTGGTGCGTGGCTCTCTCAGCAGGTTTGTTGTGGTGCCACATTCTTTACATTTCATAATAATAGATTAAATGGTGCCCAGTGGGATGTTCAGAACAGGTATGTATGTATGTATAAAATATGAGATCATGTGACACTTAGATTGCACACAGGTGGACTTTATTTCACAAATTATGTGACTTCTGAAGGTAACTGGCAGCACCAGATCTTATTTATGGGCAAGGGGGTGAATACATATACACACACACTTTTCAGTTGTTTTTTATAATTTTTTTTTATATTCTTCATTTCACTTCACCAATTTGGACTGTTTTTTTGTATGTCCTTTATTACATGAAATGCAAATAAAAATCAATTTTAATCCCAGGTTGTAAAGTGTATATGATGGCTGGAGTGTCCCTTTAACATGCACGTGGATCAAAGATGTGAGATGAAATCGCAAGTTATTTTGAATCACACTTACATCTAAGAGACCTCCATATCGGAAAATGCTCAACAAGGAGTGAACATGGCTTTCACTGGTGAAGTACAGCCTTGTCCTCACATGGCGCCCTGGGGACAGAACTCCTCTTGAATAGCTTAAAAACAAAAATACAATGAGTTGTGTCAAATATATGCTATTTAAGTGAACATTTCAAAAGCTTAGAGGAATCATGATCAATCTGTCCACAGGATAGGCACTAAAGAACACTGGACTCATAACTTGTGACATACTTGGGATGGCCAATAAGTCCAATGTTCTAAATGTCGGATTGTTTAATTTGTGTGAAGGAAGTGAGAAGTATCTTACAGAGGATGAAGTTTGTTTACTGACTCGTCCTCATGGGTTCTTTGTAGGTCCAGTTGTATCTTATTAAGAAGGGGAAGACAAAATCCAACTGCGATCTCTAACTTCTCCTCTTCATTAATCCCATATTCCTGCAGGGAGGAAGAGAATGGATTCATGATAGAGATCAAAGAGTGAGAACTACATCTGACATCACAAGGGTTAAAACACTTGCAAAGTGCTACAAACATGTTCTATGAGTTAGGTACCTGCACAACAAGGAAGTCTATTAATCACAGCCTTGCCATGTCGACTAAATCTCCATTTAAGTAAGATACGAGACGGGGAAGCAGTACCTGTGGTATTATGATATCTGCAAGGTATTTAGAGAGCTTGAATAATTCATCTGTCCCTTCGAGTTTGAGAGAGCTGTTGTGCTGGACATCATACTTGACACAGTCATAGATGTCAGGAATTTTACTGATATCGTAACGTCCGCTCTTCATGCGAAAATCCCTCTCCAATTTGTTCCATCGCTGTAACATGAGTTCCAAAGTCTCACTATGGTACAGTTGCAGATCTGTGAACAGACAGAATTTATTAAGAACTATGGAGCTCAAATTGTGTAAAGGACGCCTATTGCAGGCATAGGAATTGGGAAATTATTCTAGCCTTGGTGCTCCTAAACATTTTTGGTAAGATGCATTTTATAGGGAGCAATAAATCATTATTCTCAAAATCAAAATTAAACTAAAAAAATCTATAAAACTTGTCAACATACATTTCATTTCACTGACCTTCAGTCTCATTACCCCACTACCTCCAAATTGTCTGTACAACAAGGCCTTCTTCTTTTGTACCAGTATGTCTACGTTCATACATTCATATTGTCCTTCAAGAAGAGCTGAGATGACCCTGCTTAATGCAGTGACCAGAGATGTACTGATGTACTCTACCATGCTGAGCACAGGGAAAAGACATATCTCAGCATGCTACACGTGTGGCACAGAGTAAGGTCCCTATGGAGACTGTGCAGGATAGGCACAGTGCTCCAAAATGTATAGGGTCAGCTACAAGGGAGCCCTCGGATCTGCTTGACTGGCCCAAGGAGAAGTGGCACGGCGGGGAGCATATTGAGTGACCTGCTCCCAGTTATGCGGAAGACGTCTGATTTAACTACACTTTACACATGCAGAAGAGGCTCATTGGAGTTAGGTCTTCAAAATGCACAATGAAATGTCTTGTTCTGTGATTATTATTAACATTGCTACATTGTGTAGTGTATATATTATACATGATTAATTATATATGAAGTCTCATATATATGAAGTCACATTATGTCTCTTGGTTGCATGTCACTACGTCAGATTATGTCTCATGGTTGCATGTCAGTATGTCAGATTATGTCTCATGGTTGCATGTCAGTATGTCAGATTATGTCTCATGGTTGCATGTCAGTATGTCAGATTATGTCTCATGGTTGCATGTCAGTATGTCAGATTATGTCTCATGGTTGCATGTCAGTATGTCAGATTATGTCTCATGGTTGCATGTCAGTATGTCAGATTACCGTTATGTCTCATGGTTGCATGTCACTACGTCAGATTATGTCTCATGATTGCATGTCACTACGTCAGATTATGTCTCATGATTGCATGACAATTAAATCTCAAATATGGCAGGCATAATGAGATTTAGAAACATGGAAGATAAGAGCATTTCATTCAAAGAACAAACAAGCATCACTATCATTGGTTACCTGCAGATTTGGGATCTTCCAGGCGTTTTTTTATCTGAGATGTAAGATTTTCGATGAGTGAGAAAACTTCATCGCACGTCTTCACTGGGTTTTTTATGCATTCCATAGAGCTGAGCAGTGAGGTGCTGCCTGTGGGAGCCAGCTACACAAAACATGGTATTAAAATAGCTTTTCTCAGGAAGTAACATTGCACATCAGCTTTCATCTTCAGGAACACAGTATGTAAAACAAAACTATAAATCATGTTCCTTGGGGAATGACAGAAATTGTATCACTTCTGGCTCTGAACAATGTACAAGTTACCTTGAGAACCATTACCAAACTAGAAACTCTCATTCTAACATGTGGTGTAATCTAGATAGTTTAGCCAGCAATATTGCACATGATTATTATATATGCTTCATTACAGAAACAAGTGATTACAGAAAAAAACATTCGGTCCATCTAGTCTGCCATTTTTCCAGTAACACATCACCAAATTCCATCACTTTACGCCATATGACGTACTATTAAATCACCAGCATGACAGAAGATCAGTCTGGCCTCCCACTTGTTAGCTGGTGCCAACATGTACTGCCCCAACTGAGTGATTTAATGTGACACCACCACTTTCACATTTTTAGTATTTAAATCCCTACACTGTTACGGAGACCATAAGAGGTCTGTAGCAACCCCAACAGTTGGGTCTCCATTCAGGTTTCCCTGCTGCTGATCACCATGTTTAATGTGATCGGGGATAGGTAGGTCACTGCAAACTTCAGGTAGCCTTCAGTAGTATGAGAAGAGGGAGAAACGGATGGTAAAACGGAAATATATATATATATTATTTGTGTGGGGGAAACACCAAATAAGAGAGTGGAACTACAGTTCAACAAGGAAATAGCAGAAGTTTTGAAAATGCTGTCGTGCACAACTGTAAAAATGCCTTAAAGAATCAAACCTTACTCAGTCTTTCACCTTGTCTTAGGTTCGGGGTAGCTGGATAGCTAGACACCTACCCCATCCATGTTAACATTTTGTTTACCTCGACCACTTCTGCTGGGAGGCTGTTCACCTTATCTATCTCTACCCTCTCAGTAAAGTAGGTTAAACATGGCTGTGTAATCAACTGTTTGTGTAACCTTTGGCTAGAAATGCTTCAGATGTACCTTCTCTTGCTCCTCCTCAGTGAAATCCTTGTCCTTCTGCATTATCTCGTGGAGACGCGCCTTCACTCTCTGCTGGCAGCTGCTGAGGGAATCGCTATCACTGTCCAGAAGGCCGTTCATGTTTGCACTTTTTACCATCTGCACCAGAATTGGAGTGAGTTCACCTTCTAAAGCCAGGAGACCCTGCAGACATTAAAAAGCATTAATAACGGATCACTCAAACATCAGAATAACAATTTGGTCCTGCTGGATGCAGTGCATTAAGTAGGACAAAAAAAATACGTGGAAAAAACAAACAAACAACAAACTGCGTTCTGCAAATTGCATTTTGCATACTCTTCATTAATTATTATTAATTATTATTATTAATCATATTATTATTACTTAGTAAAAAGGATTTGAACAGAAACTGCCTCCACAAGAGAACACCATGACAATTGAATTTTTTCAAACACATTGTTTTGGTTTTTTTCTTCAAAATTACTCAAAAGGTACGTAGGCAATTAACCTACAGGGTATCCGGACCAAAGCGTATAACACAGAGTTTATTATTCCATCCTATAGATTATGGTAATATGCAGGTATATTTTTGTTCTACAGAGGGAGTGTATCATACCTTTGGGTGCAGGTGTATACACAAAATAAAATCACCTTTGCGAATGCCGCAGCTGTCATCTGTACCCGGCCCTCGTCCGATGCATAAATCTTGAGGTCGTGGCGGTAGGTGCTATGTAAGCGTAAGAGTCCGCAGCCCGGGAAGCCAGCATAGTCGCCTGAGAATATGTCAGAAAATTGTGAACACTTTAAAGTTATCAGGGTTACACAGACTAGTTTAAGGCATTCTAGATAGTTTATAAGCTTTGTAGAGATACGTTTCTTACAACCTGCAAAACAGAGAGCCCTGCAGCAGAGAGGGTCAGGAGAGAACAGACATTATCGAATGAAGATACTTGGAATAAAAAGCACAGCAGACTTTGTTTAAAAGGAATGTAACCACAATAATAAAAAAAAACTCTTCCAAAAAAAATATAATAAAAAATCTCCTACAACAAACTTCCCAAGAAAACATTTCTACGCAATCATTCACCGAGACAAAACTCGTCCTTTTCCCTGCTGAGATGTATGAAGGGAAGGATCACTGGCAGATATTATTGGACACAATACTATTGCATTGCCTTGCGGATCTCCATAGCCCATAATGATCGCCATGCAATAGTCCTCTATAAAAGTATCCATTGGATTACTACTGTGAGGAGCTGGGTAGAAAGGTGGGAGTGCGACGGATGCGTCTCGTAGCAGAAACGCGAGAAGAAAGGTCTGGCCGCCTAACATATTAAAGCAGGTAGAAGTCCTGCGCATGTTGCTCAGATATAAATACAAGAGTAAAATCGTTTGTTGTGTTTAATTAGAAGCCATTACTTTCATTGATGGAGATTTTGTATTATTGGTGTGTAGTTACATTCCCTTTAACCTACACAAGGTAACACAATTTGTAATACTGCTGTAGAAAACATCTAACACACAAAACCTTCTTTCCTGTCAAATTTCAATAAATAGATGATGAATGCATGCTTCCTCCCAGTACGATAATCTTGGAGAACGTGTGTCCATATTGGTCAAATAGGATGAAGTATCTCACAGAGCATGCTGTTGTGTACAATTGCCACAATCCTTTTTATAATATCATGCAAATTACCTAGCTGGGCATCATAGGAGTTGTAGTTACGCAACAGCTGGACAGATGCGTGTCGGATTTTCTGTTCTGTGACACAAATTCCTCCTACATTTACTCTGCATCGCAAATTGAATGTGAAAAATTGCAACCCAGGGGCAGATCACATGGGGTCCCGAGGCAACACTGTTACAAGGGGCCCACTCCAAATAATTATATATGCCTAAAATGTATACCTAGCCTCCACATATACGGTTTATAGATTTGGCTCACGCTGCTTTCCTTGGGTCTTCAACACCAATATGCAGTACTTACTCACAGAGTGATGTATATTTAACGTCCTGATATCGCTGCTTTATCAAGGGCAGAATGGCTGACCAAGCTCTGTATAATGCTCAGTGAGGAGAGATATAAGAAATCTCCCACATTACTTATGCATTATGCAGGGCCAGTTCAGAGCTTTCATGCAGGAGAAGCTGATATGGTTTGACTTGGTAACGCAGAGCGATATTTGGGAGACAAAATGTTCGACTCTCTTGCGGTCCTCCTCTTTTGTGAACAGACCCCCAAAGGTGCCTGCATTCTCATATAACCACAGATACGCAGGGTATCTCAGCACCTTAGACCCACTGGGGGTCTCCCGACAAGCCTCGCTTTTTCCTTGCAGCTTCCCCTCTTACGGATGGCATGTGACTGCAAACGGGCCGATGCCGTCATACGACAAGAAAAAGCCAACTCTGTCATCACCGATCTCACCACAGAAATTGAGTTTCTTCTTTTTATGGCATTATTTGCTTTAGGGGTCCGTGGATGAGGGGCAATCCTAAGGCCTGGTTGGCTGTTTGTGTATTTTAAGTATTGGTGTTACTCCACAGGATATGAGATGTGCTGATGGTTATACTATTTGGTATTTGCAGTGCCCCCCTTCATTGTAACACTATATTTTGCATTCCCTTGGTATTTAGTGAAAATGAAAAACTAAATAAAGCTATATTACCAAAAAGGAGAGGGGCCCCATGCAGCAGATGACCCCCATCCGTCCCTTTGGTCCCGTTGTTAATCTACCCCTGTTGCAACCAGTTAGGAGGAAAGGTTAAGCACAAGAAAGTCTCAATTCATGGAGATATTAGTTGTGTGGTACTGTTAACATTAACTGCTTTCCCTAACGGAACTCTTCAGATCACACTGGCATTCATTGCTCTTACCAAAGTCAACAGGAGAGCTACTGCCCAAGGCCGGGATGTTACCATCCACTAAAACAGGTTGATTCAATAAAGAAAGGACAAAACAGTTAAACTCCTCATTCTCAATGAGGGCTCAAAGACAGAGAGACCTTGGATACTTATTACCTAATTACACGGCTAAGATACAGGAGGGACACCAAGATAGGACTGCATACGGAAAAAAGATGGGGGCGGCTAAAGAGTCGAGTAAAGACAAAGGGAGAGGGGAAGTATGTCTATATTAGTAAAAGAAAATATACTCAGGGAGAAGAACAAGTCATACTTCAGGTAACAGAACCAACTAGGAAAGTTTAGTCAAAACCAAAATGTGCAGTTAAACGCTGTGGAAAGGTTAAATCAGTTTGAAATAGAACAGAATTTCCAGTCAGCCAATGGTTAAAATATTCTGCAGGGCTAATAAAGAGAGCAGGCAAAGAGCAGGCATCGGCACGAATAACAAAAGGAGAAGGATCAGTATAGATTATAAAAAAAATCAGCTTACCTTGGCCTCCTGGGTACATGCAGCGAAATGCCCGGCCAAGCTCTTCTGCCTGGACTCGTCCGGCTGGGGTCAATTCTCCCCCCCATTTCAAGACTAGTAATAAGGACGGGGAATCCTTTCTGGCATCTGTGAACACAAGACAGAATCAAGACCGTCACAACCTAATAAGTCTTGTTAAAATCACTGGTTTCAGTAATAGCATCCAAGTATTGTACTTAGGATCTTTATTTAACGGTTCATAGGGATGGGAAAAAAAAAAAAAAAGCCTTGACATATCCTAGTTGTACATTACTATGGCATTACAAAACATTACCATTCATTAGTTTGGCTAAAAATCTCTCTTTCCCTCTCACTTTGCCCTGCCCCTCCCTCAGCTCCTTCCGACCCCCCCATGCCCGCCTCTTTCTAAATGTCCCAACATCTGTCCCACCCCATGCACACAGTTAATTACAGTGCGGCATTTTTAAAATGGAAAATATATACACACATATATATATATATACACACACATATAAAAAAAATATATACACACATATATATATAGGCAATAATGTAATATTGTCAAACCTAATCCTCTATACATTCTGGAAGGATTACAAACTAAAACAAACTAGTTTGTTTTAACCGAAGGCGGACAATTCTACGTTTTAAAATAAGGTTTATCACCACAGCAACCAAAGAGATTGGCCAATATATATATATATCATTAGAAATATGTTGTGCTTACTTCAATAATAAAACACGTACCATAACTGGCATCAAAATAATTTTAAACGCTTTATGGATTCTAAAAACACACCTTCGTCCTCACTGGATGTTTTGGGATGCCCATGCGCTAAGTACGTCAGCTGTACTTTCCTATTAATACCAGAGAAATGACCGTACCTGTGAAGAAAAGACACAATGGTGAGAAAAGACCAATATCTCTAACATAATCATTGAGTTATAATTCCCTTCATCCCTTTCAGCTTCATGAAAACTACTAGACCCAACTAGATTATGGCCTTTTTAATGTTTCATTTTCAATAATCTTTTTTTTTTTTTATTCCACCGAACCCACTTTTGGCACCACTGAATTTATTAAAAATACCTAAAGTTTTTTTTTTTTTTCTTTTCAAGCAGCGAATTGGTTTTGGAGGTATTTGGATTGAAATGAGTATTTCAACACAGGGTGGAGTCAAAATATTTACTTTTCTATTTTATTTAGTTTTTTAATATGTAAATCCAACTATATATTTACTACAAGATGAGGAATTTGGAAAAGAGACAGGTCTGTTATTTTATGAACTGCATCCTCCAAACAAGATTATAGAAAGAAGAGTTTTTTGGAGAGTTGCAATTTGAACTCCCCTATCCATCATAAAGGACTACTGAACACACGGCATTTATAATGCGTTTTATATCTGGCCGATTGGTTTGAGGCGTCCTTCGTGCAGAGAAATTAACTAGCATAGCAACAGAGTTCTAGGTAATAATGACATGCTTGCTTGTTTTTGATTGGCTACAGTTTAATCACAGGCAGGTTAACATCTTCCTTGTTCTAGGTCTTATATGGACTTACATCTCCAGAACCGTTTTCAGCTGCTCCAGTTTGGATTTCCGTTCCTCAATCTCACAGTCATTATGCGTTCCAAGTTCTGCCAGCAGCAGTCTGGCTATGTCAAGCACCTCCTGGACAGCACAATTACATTACAGAAATTACAACTTTGTTATCTTGAGATATATCTTCAAGGATGAAAAGATGGTACAATCTTACAGAGTACTTACTGTTCCTCCCCTAAATGTTACTAAAAAGCACTTGGCACACTTCTTTGAAGACTAGTATCTTGGTAGGTACTAGTAGAACATGCACATTATACTCAGTAGCTACAAGTGCCACTGGAGCTCAGTCTCCTTTAGCCTTAGGAGCCCACAAACGGCGGTTAGTAAATGACACGTTTTAAACATTAGTTGATAAATGATTGCCTTAAAATAACCATGAGGAAAAACTACAAATGACAAGGATTTAGGAATAATTGTAGACAACAGAATAAGCAACAGTGCCCAATGCCGGTCAGCAGAGGCAAAGGCCAATAAGATATCGACATGTATAAAATGGGCTATGGATTTAAGGTAGAATGGTTGAATTTAATAGACTTAGTCATTTAGGTTGAAAAAAGACCTATGTTAACATCTAATGGCAATAACATTTAAATAATATCTAGCAATGGTGAGGTTTAGTTGCAGACACTTCATTAAACCCAAAGCTTTTCATTGAACCCATTCATCAGATAGCTCATAAAAACATTTTGCATGTGGGCAGGTACCTGCAACTGCTCGGGCTTCTTCAGTTTCAATTTTCCTGTCTTGTAACCGTCATAACGCTCAAATAACTCAAAAAACCTGGATGTATAAACAGAGAACAATACATATTTTAACAAGTTCTCTATAACAGTCATGTTCTCATCAGAAGCTCAAAACATTAAAGCAAGTACAAGCAATATATATATATATATATATATATATAATATATAATACCTTGGGACAATTTCAATAGCCCAAAAGCAGATGCCTAACATAAGAACGGTGACATGGTTAACATGACAAGGCTCCTAAAAACTTAGTTAAAATATAGAAATATAAAAATGAATAGGTAAACATGCCTCCCTAACTTATAAGTATCTTACTATTTTAAAATACACCACACAATCTTCTTACCTGGAATGCCGAACCTCCATTTTCATCTTTTGTTTTGGAGTTCGGTCTCCGTGACGAATTACTGCTATTACACACCGCAACTCCATCCTGTGAAAAGAATTAGAAGTCTAATTATAAAACCTGTTACAATCACTTATAGTATAGCAATATATAACATTTTGTTTTAATCTAGGGATTTTTGAATAAAAGCCACACATGTCCCATCCTTTACTTACATGGTGCCTGAAGTGGTTGGCACTATGGGAATATCCTCTGCCTCTGTGGGGATTGACCAAGGGATATGGAACTGTGGTGCCAGTTCCCTCATAATTATATTTCTACAAGCAAATGAAACAGTTAGGAACAATAGATTAGGTTGTACTCAATTCCACAAATAAGACAAATTGGTATTCCAACATTCTTTATAGATGAAAAAAGTTATGCGAGGACAAAATACCATTTTCTGGTTATTGGGAAAAGGGGGCAAAAGAATTAAGTCTAATAATTTAGCCAAGTTTGCTTTTTTAAATTTTTAAATGGATTTCACAAAGTACAGGAGGGAAGCTTATTTCAAAGCAACAGTCTCCCATCAGTGATAGTTAATCAGTAAGGGTATTGAAACATGTATGGGAGAGGCATAAAGCTATCCTGAATATAAGACAAGTACTGATTAAGACTAGACCTGCCATCAAATTCTAGGTTTCTTTTTAAATCCTAAAATATATGTTATTAAATATGCAAAAGTGTAAAATACAAATACATAAAGGCTGCAGATATGTACCAATCTCATCCTGAGCTGGAGAGATGTGCAGTTTCCTGAAAATAAAATCAGATGCCCCTTGGTACAGCCCATGGCTCTCTCATCATGGCATAGAGATGTGCCCCCTCCCAGTTCTCTTGGCTACTGGCTTATTGTATCGCTCTGAACCACATTTTTGTAAAGCATAACAGTTACTTGAAATAAGACCAAAAGCGTGCTTCTGAACATACCCAAGTATTTTGGCACAGTCATCGTAATATTTCATAGAGTTCTTCACAAAGCTAAAACCGTTGACATCGCAAACAAATGAGTGGCCATTGGCGCGTAACAGGTCAAAACCACAAACTGTTTGCTGGAAAGTAAACATAAGAGGGTGATTTTCCCCTAAGCACAATACTATTAAAAGTTGAATTTCTGGAAGAACGTGGCAGGGTATTCTCTTACTATCTTATAACGTGATCAAAGATGAAAGTTAGACCGTGAAAGTCATCGACATACAGATCTATGGAGCAAAGTGTATATAATATGTAGGGTGTGATATTGGCAGTAACACCCTATGCCAGAAGGAAAAACGTTTTTACTTATAAGATGACCCTGGTTATAAGACCACCCCCCAAACATTGGATCGTAATGAAAGAAGAAAAAAAAAAAAAAAGAGAAATCGCCTAAATATAAGACTAGCATTGGGGAAAAACTTGTGTTTTAGCACTCAATGACACTCTAATTTGAGGAACGAGGGAAAAGCTGTGTCCGTGGGAGAGAGTGTGAACGTGTGATTTGTCTGGAATTATGGTTTTATTTTAGTGAGAGGCTGGTAGATAAATGGAGCAGCCTCCCATCAGAAGTGGTAGAGTGAATTTTAAAAATGCATGGTATTGCAGAAAGCTTTCCTAAATCTACATCAGGAAATATGGGCAGACTAGATGGGGTTCTCATTGGCCCTTAAATTGTATGTTTCTATTTTTAATAATGGGTACATTACTAAGGAAGTGGCTGGATAGTGAGAGGAGACCTCAAAAAGCCCATAGCAGGCAAAATAAAAGTTGTTCACAAAAATAACATGCAAACATGCTCTAACATGCAACAAATTTTTATAGGTAATACATCTAACTATTAACCCATCCCATGAAATAAATCACACGTATCACGAAGGGCCATTTTTAGTGCATTATCATATAGTAATCACTAACCTTGAATGCTAGGCAGACCTTTCTGGCAACCAGCTTCTCCATTGCAGTTAGCATGACAGGATACCGGATCTCTTTCCCTTCGCTATCACGTTCCACCTTCCCATCCAAAGCTGGGGACTTGCGAGCTTCTGCATGGGCATAATCAGGACCAACAGTGTACACCTAGCAAATAAAATACAATGCTTTGTTACCATTCCATCGCAGAGAGGGTTTTAAGGTGCTATAAGTAGATATCTTGCACGCGTACCTTCACGTCCGTACCATCCGTTGGCATGAACTCTTCATAAATGTAAGAGCCAGTCTTCCTTACACTGCTCTCTGGAGAGTAAACACTGCTGCGGCTGCCAATCTAAACAGACGGCAAAATGCGGAACACAACAAACAAGGGTTGTCAATAGTCAATTGCAACAATTTAAAATGCGTGAAGACATGTAAGACTTCCACGTACGAGCTAGGTCTTCAAATGACCGAACAAAAACAGTTTCACAAGCTTGTGTGTATTCATGGGAATGAAAGTGATGATTATGTTCATTATGTTGCACTAATCCAGTTTGTTACCTTTCTGAAAAGCCTCTGACTGCCACCTCCAGCTGAGGTTGGGTAGTAGATATAAACATTATGGTCTTCAGCACTGACAGGCTTCTCCACAAAGGGTTTGGGGAAAATTTCTCCGTTCACTTCTACTTGGTCCTCCCCTTCCACCAGGCTGCATTCTATAGGGGTAAAGAACACTCACATATCTCAAAATGAGCAATTGATGGAGCCCTTTTTTTAAAAAAAAATCTTAAACTGGTATTTACAAAACAGGTTAGTGACATCTGGCTGTTATAAAAGCTTTTGCTTCAGTGCAGTAATTGGTAGAGTGTCTGTAATCCAAAGACTTCAAGGTTTATATGGAGAAAAATAGCTCAGAGTAACCTGGGTCTTCCTAGCTCGGTGCACATAGATGGCATTGCGAAAAAATTATTGTGCTGCAGCCCACCATATGCATTGTTCAAAATGAAACAGAAATATGCATCTTGCGTGTATTACTATGTGAAGTAATAATCTTAATGGAAGGAGATACAAATTGTTTTCATCTAGATGGTAAGCTGGTGAGCAGGACCCTCTTTACCTAATTCTTTTATTCTAGTTTTGTCAGAACCATTGAATAGATGTATTGCAAAAAGCTCTGCCTAAATTGTGGCACTCCATAAATAAAAGATAATAACCATAGCTTGCAAGCAAATATAATGCCAGGGGAATAGGGGTTTAAAAACAGCTCTGCCTCCTCTGTGTACAAAGTTTGTTCCAATTTAATGCCACTGCTCAGTCATAAAATACCACTAATTACACCTCAATGGTCCCACACCAGTTCTAGCGTGGACCTTTACTGAGCCATCAAGCGAGCAGCCTTGCCAAAGGTTCACATTGGGACGGAAATGTTTCCAGCCCTTTACGACTGCGGTCGCTGTGCTGCGTATTCTTAATGTAACAGGACCAGCTCTGTCTGCATCTACTGGATAGAAGATTACTATATGACTGCCGTCTACGCCTTTGGGTCAAACATTGGCTGCCTGTACTTGATGGCACAATAAAGGGTGAAATCACGTCACGCGACTGCAGTACGGCAGGGTTTTTTGGTTCTTGTGTTCATATGCAATGTAAGCTCGCACTGCAAGAAATAAGCCTTGCCTTCTGGTCTATCTGGATCACGATTCAACACAGCATAACGCGGCAGATCTATCCCCTCCTGCTGCAGAATCCGGTACACTTCCCTCCTACGGAAAGAGCATACGTGTGAAGAAGGCATTAGCAGCACAATCTAAAAAAAGATCCTCTGTATAAACACGGTATACATAGACAGATGCAGATGGGTTTTTCTGTAAACTATGTAATTCACATATTCCAATAAGCGCATAACCCCCCCACCAAAAAAAACCATACAAAAGTGGTGATGTAGTCCTAAGAAGTTTGCACAATGAATTTGAAGTGTTTTCAATATTGACACTATGTCTGATTAACCCTAATATCCCTCCTTGCCATTTAGTATTAGAAGGTGTAGTAAGCCCTTTAAAGAGACGCACCACATACCTGTCTTGTATGAAATACTGCATGTTCAAGTCGTTGATCAGAAATGGATTGCGTAGCTTTGCGTAGGCCACAGCTTTATCCAAAGGGAATCCTGCATAAGAACACATTGGAAGGATAGAAATATATATCTGGCATTACTATTCATATCTTCAAGATGCTAATTCTGTCTGTCTCAGATACAAGAAAGAGAATACTGAAGCACGTTTAATACAATAATGGCCCCGCCGACCAAAGCAGACTCCATGAACTTCCATGAAATATATGATGAATGCCTGTGCCACTGTGATATATGCAAAGCATGATAAAACGGTAAGGAAAACTATGGCACATATTCTCTTCACCAGTTATACATAAGCCTGGCTGTATGCTCCGTTTTATTCTTCATTATTTGTATTCTTTTTTGACATCCTTTTTATTAGGGGTTTAATATTTGACATATCCCCAAAAAATGTTTAATTACAAATAATTGTAATTAGCCTCTGTCTAAAACGTGTTCATGTGACACATACAATATATAAATAAATAAAATGACTATACAGCGCACGTGTATGGTGTAGATAAAGACAAAACCATGGCAACGTTTAAAATATATTCCCCGGGGCTTAATCTGTTACCAGATACACCATATTACAGTTACTTCATTTAGTCGATCTGCAGGCAGGAGGTCATTCATTATTCAAAAGTGATTTTTATCTCTGAACTGCGTTAGATTAATCAACAGAACCAGGTCAAAATATAGTGACGACAGAGAGAAGAAGGGCTAGAGTTTGTCTACCTTTGGAGTGGAAGGATATCAGGCAGTCACATATGGGCCAATTCTCAACAGACTCGTTGAGGATTACATCTTCAGACATAATGACGACAGTGATGTACTCAAACTTGCACAGACGCTCCAAAATCTGAGTCATGGGCTTAGACTTGGACTTTTTGGTCATGGAGCAGATTCCCACCACGATCTGACGCTCAGGAGGCTAGATGAAAGGCCAGGCCAAAAAAGACAAACAGATTATAAAACCAGAATAGATATACAACAAATTATTCCTCAATATCTCCCATTGGGAAGTTCTTACCATTTCACAAGCTACTGTGGGTAACAGACTGGTCACCGCTCCGTTTGTCTGTGAGTGTGCACTCCTGGCCTGGATGAACATGCAAAGATACCCAGTACTGATGCCTGACTAGCGTTACAAAGATGGATGGCAGCAAAGTAAACCAGCAGCATTTTCATTGAGCCCAGAAAAAAACTACTTGTATTTGTAGCTAAAAGGGGATCCCCCACTGAAATGTTTATTTCTGATAAAAATATTGTGTTGTGTCCTGAGCCACCCCCAAATCAAGACTGCATTGTTCTACCACAAAGTATCATTTGTATGATTGTAAGCTCTTCTGAGCAGGGTCCTCCTACACAATCTGCCGGTGCTCTATACATTAAATGTAATAACAACGCAGTTACACACATGTAAATTATAAACATGAGCCAACAATGTGTTTTGGACCGGTTTCATCTTCTCGGAGAGAAGCTGTGTACTGACCATCTCTAAAGCACATGGAAAGTGCCCAAAATATCCCAGCTCAGCAGAGTTCATTAGATTTTATATTGATGTCTTGTGTCCCTCCCAGCAGGAAACACTTTGGCGGGATACCAGTCTCTGTGTTTGCTTGTCTTCCTTACCGCATGCTAAGCCAAAGGTCAGAGTCCAAAGAATTCCCTTCATCCAGCCCCCCCCCTTTTGTTCCCAGCTGGAACAACTAACACTTTGTCTCAAAAAGGGTTTATTTTACTTGTAAGCCAGATGATATGGTATAAAAATGTGTACATTTCCACAGAATACCCCAGCTTCTGGTTTACTCTTATAACACTAACGTGTGAGCCTTCCACATGCAACAGTGTCAATGCTACCCGCATTACAGAAGAGGTTCTCGCTGCAAAACCAGAAGCAAAATTGTTTTGGATATCTCTAGATTGTAAAATCATTTGAGCACAGCCCCCCCTCACCTGTTTCTGTATGTTATATACTAATTGTTATGCCCTTTTTTACAGCACTGCGGTATCTGATGGTGCTATATAAAACAATAAATAATAATAAAATGAACCAAAAACAGAAACTGCTTGTGACTACCACCGATTGCAGGCTTTAGTTATTGAGTCTGCTGATAACATTTGTAGACATTTTGTATGTGATTTCCAGGATGGCTGGGCGCAGCATGCTGATCAACACCATGGCATCACACCATGAGACATTTAATAGGCAGTCCCATTTATTTCCTGCGGCACCAGGACGGGATCTTGAAACACAGTATTGAACACCAGTACGCTATAAAGGCATGCATTATAGTAATATTACAGAAAGAACCGTTTCCACATACACGTTACAACCTAAAATGACCTCTAAAGTAATTAATAAAGATCAACAGCATAGGCCATATTTTTAATACAAATCTCTACATTTATCTTTTTTTAGCGTGTTTATCACTTCCCTTTAATACATTTTTAACTTTAATAATATGTGTTTATTCAAACACCTGTGAAAGCTCTGCTTAATAATATAATGCTGCTTTTAACTGACCAGCCAGCATCATGTATAGGGGTACATGCAATATCAACAAGGTTGTGGTTATTTGGTTGCAGCTCTCTTACCGTCTCTTCTTCCTCTTCATCTTCCTCTTCTTCATAGAAAGCAACCTCTTCTGGATTCATGTTTGATTCCACAAAGTCTGTCTCATCATCTCGGGCACCAACAAAAAATCTGGGTGTCGAGCTGTCGCCCTCGCAGGATGGGGTCAAGGATGACATCACAAAATATGGAGCCTAACATCCCGCTGAAATCATCACGTTAAAAAAAAAAAAAAAAAAAAAGATTTGGAGAGTGGAGACGGGCCGCACTAGGACCTTAGTACCAGGGTGTCAGCGGCAAGGAACTGGAGAAGGTGGCTAGGAGACACAGCCGATGGCATGCTCTAATTCCCCAGGTGAGCCATACATGTCATTGAAACATGTCTGTCCCAGCTTAAAGTATCTAAAATGTCACACCCAAAAATCATTCAAAAAAAAGAAAGTCCCATTAAGGCTAGCTGAAGGTGACTGAATAAAGTGTTCATTCATCCACTGCATCTGAAAAGAAAAATTAAGAAGTGTTGATTCAATATGCCAGATGGAAAAAAACATTTTACAATAACGAATTGAATCCTCTAAAAACCACTTCCTGGAACCCTGGGGTTTTGCAGGACAAAGGAGCAAAAGCTTGCCAAAGTGACTATCCTAAATCCAATAGGTTATGCTTTTCTGCGTAGTGAAGGTGTTGCCATAAGGCGCCCAGCGGGTCACGTAATGCACGTTATGTGACCCCATTGAGAGCCTCATGGCACTTGCTTCACTACACCTCCGCATGGAAGTGTAGGGTGGCAGCTTCAGGATGGCAGCGGCGCGGCAGGTCTCCACGAGGTGAGAGGGGGACTATTGTATGTGAGTGTGAGTATACAGTAGTGTCAGAGACTGTGTGCGTTTTAGAAATGTATAGTGTTAGCCAGTGCTTGTGTTTTTGTTGTTGGATAGTGGGTGCATGTATATGGTGTGTGGTGTTAGCGTGTATGCTGTTATATATGTTACAATATAGCATTAGCATGAGTGTGTATGTCGGCATATAGTGTTACAGGCGCGTGCCCCAATCTATAATGAATAAAGCAGTCATCTACTAACAGGGCAGATAAAAGCACCGGCATTGTCATTCATTGTTTTGCGCATGTGCCTTGGTAAATATTAGAGGGGCGGTCTTGCTAACCGGTTTGGTTTCAGTGTGAGTTAGCCTCGGGTCAGATCTTTATTACCTTTCTGATAAAAAGCGGTGAGTGCTTCATGGGAAGCGACACAGAGCTGAGAAAAGCATCAGTCATTTTTCTGGTTTGAAACAATGAATACCTTCCTTAGCAGCAGTTCTTTGAAAAGCAAAACATTTTCTAACTAAATTGTTTGGTTGGCTCCTGGATCCAAACCAAATCTGTCGACTCCTGATGTAATGCGCACATAGTATTCAGGACACTAACGTATAGAAAAACACTAGCAAACACAGTTTAAGTGCAGAGCAAACCACTGCATGGTTTAAACCGGCTACCAACACTTTGTGCCTGCAAGTAATAATTGGTGACCCAAAGTAAATACGATAAGTGGCACTTAAGAAATGCTAGACAATCTCTGGGGAAAATAGCAGCAGAATTAGTTTAATGACTGAACCCGCACATGATCTGACCTTACGCTTATTACTTCTTGTTGGGTACCAATCCCTGTAATCTGTACTTATTAAAAGGAAAGGGTAAAATATCTGACAGCATGCTCAGTACTCACGTTTACCAGACACTGCCGTTCCACCCATGGGCTTGATTAAACTGACCTATTCACAAAAACAAACACTCATTCCCCAGAGGACTGTAAACACAAACTCAAGGAGAAAAGTGATCTTAGAGGTGAGTTAAAGTTCTGCCTAGCTCTACGTGTTCGCTCCACCCTCCACGGAGTGCTGCTTCAGCAATCACTCCAAGCCGTATAGCGTGTACGTTGTGGACACAAAGTGCTGAGCTTGCACCAAAGTCTACAATTCAGTTTTCTTTCAACACCAAATGCAGAAATACCTCTGTCTGTCTTACTTTACCTCCATCTGTAAATAACAGTGGGCAATAACCTCTCTGACAATACTGAATGCACATAAAGCAGGAACATTTGATTATTATATGATTAAATAACACACAATCTTCCAAGAGAAAAACTATGCAGAGGATCTAAGCTAATGTCGTTGATGTATGTGGGCATCGGGGGAAGAGTACACCCGATGCTGCTGCTTCAGTCCTCAAACCAGATGCAACAAGGACATTCCTGTGCACTCCTCATTTAAGTGACACTTGCGCATTCAGATTCTTATGAACTTCGTATTTTGTTGTTTTTCTCTCTCGCTGTCCCTGTCGCCTTTCCTGCAGCCCCGCTTATTCTGTCACCTCTTCTTCTGTCTTCTTTTTTTGAATGCTTCTCCCCGAAATCTGTTCTGTTAACTTGGGTTTCCCATGGCACTTCAGCAAGAGTGGAGCTTTCGGACGTGCCCTCTCTCCTGATTGACGGAACGGGGGAGTGGCTGTCTGTAGCTCCACCCCTTTGCAGGGGCCAGATTACAGGAGACAGATTCATGGAGAAAGAGAGGTCCAGAAACTCTTCTCTTTCTCCAATAACCTGTCGTCATTATTTTGGCCTCGCAGAATAAGTCTCTGTGGCTTCGCCCTTTTGTGGAATTGCTCCAGGAGGCCTGATTTACGGACTGAATAGTGGGGAGAAGAGGCTGAAGAAAGAAGTAGGGGGAAGAGGTTGAAGAAAGACGAAGAAAGAAGAGGCAAGAGCAAAGTGGAGCTGCAGGGAAGCAGACATGGACACAGAAGCAGTCGGCAGAGAAGGTAGAAGGACATTGACAGAGTGAGAAAAAGTGAAAGAGTATGAGAGAACATAAATGAGAGATTTAGTAAGAGCGTGCTACAACAAATTTTGCTTCAAAAGGAAAAAGCCCAGGAAACTAAAGTTTTTGGTCCACGTATACTAGTCTACTACTAGGTATGAATACAGAGTAAAAGGTAGTAGTGAAGAGGGAGAAACTTATATATTTTTTTTTCTCTCTCTCTCTCTTCTCACTATGATTTCACTGCACCTGGTCACCCCTGCAGGCACTGATATTTCTGGAGCTAGGATATTCATAATACCGGTAATGTACCATTGGTCGCAATAAGCACCATTAATCCAGGTTCAAATTTCTGCTCTGATGCAAAAAGTTCAGGACGTTTAGAACTGCTGAACATTAAGGCACCATATTAATCGATCAATAATAATAACGTCCACGTGGTTGTTGGGACGATTTTTAAGGACATAGTACATCTAAAGGTCGTAAGAGGGTTAATGGAGAAAAAAAGCATAACTTTAATGTGCATAGTTTTGCTCATTTTTACACATTACAAGAACGTTTCAACATTGTAAAGTGTACAATACATTTTAGACCAAATCAAACAATTCAAATTGTGAGAAAAACATTTGAACCATGAAAAAAGTGCCTGTATAATTATAATAAAACCATATAACACTTCTTCTCCCAGTGCACCCCAATGTTATATTTACAAATGGAAAGATGTCAGAAGTCACTGTATGAGAGCATTTTGGCTCCATTGTTGATGAATCAAGTGGTTCAATATAAGGTGGATTTTTCTAAATTGGTAAGATACATGAGCCTTCGATGGTCTGGACATCTTAAGACAGAGTCCAGGAGAAATGGAACTATTTAAGAAAGGCAGCAGAACCTTAAATGTGTTAGTGATACAGAAACTAAAAGGAAACCACTGTGGTATTTCACAGATGCGTTAAATATATTGAAGAAGAACCAAGCTTTTAGGAATTTAGGAACCAGTAACAGGCTAAGAATAAGGAAGACGGAAGCAAATGTAAAGCTTAAACATTTTTAGATGTGCCGAAACACTATGGGAGGAGAAAATAGCCAGGGTAACAAAAAAAAATGTAAACATGCAATTATTCAAGACAAATGCAATGCTCCGGCAAAGTTATTTAACCAATCACTATTGCCAGGAGTAGTTCCAGAAGATTGTAAGTGGGCAATTGTAGTACCACTGCACAAAAAAAAAAGGTAGCAGGGAAGACTCGGCCAAAAACAGACCAATAAGAGCCATGTCAGTAGTTTTACATTGTCGCTCATACAAAACTCGGAAATAAATTGCAGAGTTTGGATATTAAAATAGTTGAATGGATAACACAATGGTTACACAGAAAGCTGTAGTTAATAGTGTACCTCAAGGATCAGTATTGGGACCCAAACTTTTTAATATTTTTATTAGTAATTTTAATAGTAAGGCATGTCTTTTTGCAGATGACTCAAAGGTAGACATTCCTGGTGGAAGCAGTCTAATTATTAAAGTAAATTA